>QJNX01000315.1:0-69927 GCA_004155925.1 Monosporascus sp. MG133
CGGCCGTCGGCCGGCGGCGGCGGCGGCGGCGGCGCCGCCAGCAGCGTCGTCGGGCCCAGCGCCGCCAGCTCGTAGTCGTCCCCGAAGGCCGCCCTGGCGCGCGCGAACGCCTCGAGCCGAGCCCCGTCCCGCACCAGGTACAGCCGCCCGTAGACGACGCAGCCCGCCGACGCCGGCGCCGGCGTGATGGTCGCGCGGCCCTCGGGCGAGGAGATCGCGGCGTGGGGAGGGGGTACGCCTGGGTAAGGTGAGCGAGTTCGCCCTGTTAGGTCCGACTTTTCTTTAGAATAATATAGTGGGGAGAAGTCGAGGCGGGGAGAAGTCGAGGCGGGGAGGTGAGGTCAGGGCATGTGTTTTGATGTGCATAGGCGGTGGGTGGTCTTGCACATTCCGCAGAGGAAGATAGGACTTACCGTCACGGCGCGGGCCGCAGAGCAGCCAGCGGTAACCGTTCACCTTGGCCAAGCCAACGTGGGTCGCCTCGGGCAGGGCCTTCTTCATCTGGTCCCTGTCGAAGTACCGTCCGTAGGCGAAGAGGTAGACGCCGTCGTCGCCTCCTACGTCCGGAACCATCACCTTCTCGCGACCGCGCGCGTCGTCGTCGTCGTCTTTGTCGTCGTCGCCTTCTTTGCCGCTCCAGAGCGCCCCCGGCGCGTCGCCGCCTCTGTCGGGCCGGGTCTCCGCCGGCGAGGGCGCGATGGATCGCATCATGCGGGCTAGGAATTCATCCGAGCGCTTGGTCGGACAGTAGATGGGCACGGTGGCGGTGGTGGTAGTCGTGTCGGAGGCGATGCTCGCTTTGTCGGAGATGGATTCGGTGTGGTCTGTTGAGCTGCCGCGCGAGGAAGGAAGACCGGGCGGGATGGCGGATCCATCTTTGCCGGAACTGCCTGGATAATTCCGGGTCTCTGCCGGGTAGTCGCCGATGTGAGGTGTCGATTTGGCGGCGACGGACCCGCCTTGGCAGGTACGCATCTCCGCCGGGTAGGTCGTGGGGGCGTGGTCGTGGTTGGCGTCGTTAGACGGGATGAGATGTTTGTTATACGAGTGGTCGGCCATGTTGTTATGGGATTTGAATAACGGGAGGGAAAAAATGATGTGAAATGCAAAATTAAGGAAGGAGAATTTTGTATCCTGCTCGAGAAATATAGAAAGATTCCTTGAGTTGGGAAGATCGACGCGTCAATAGTAGGCGACTATGGTAACGGCGAAGGAGTTCCTGAAAAGCAGCAACGTGAAGATAACTTCTTTACTCGGCAGTATGTTTTCCTCTGGTGACCTAGATATGTCCTGTCTTTTTTATACTCACCCACGTGACTAGCCCTTCACCATGAGCTTTATAGCGACGGTTATCCTATATTCGGTACCTTTAGAGTCTGAGGTTGACGTGACTTTGCTGACCGACGTGAGGTCCTTCCATATGCCCTCTGCTGCGCTAAACGCGAGAAGTCGTTCCTGTCATGTCCATATCACAAAATCCCAAGATGTATTTTACAAGTTGGTAATGCACTATAGGGCAGCCTCTGTCATCCGTACCTAATACCGCCTTTACACTCTGGCTACTATCATAATATTTTTGAAAGGCACGCCTCACATTATCCATTTCCATTCTCTGGTATTACTGTTCTACCTACGTACTCAAGAATCTTACCGGCACAGAATGTATTTCCACGCATCTTTGTTTTAACTACCTTTTATAGTCAGGTGTAAGATGTCAAGTTTTTGTGATTGTTAAAAGAACATAGGCTTTTGGTTATATATCTAATGATAGGGTCTTCATCAAGACTTAACTCTTAATATGGATTTGAGAAATGCTACCTTCGTACGTACAGCGCCCAATGCTACGCGGGTAGGGAAGGCAACACCCACTTCCGGCTTGTCTAGACTTCAAGGACAGAGCGGTTGCCTAGGTCTATCTAATCGAATTCCAGGGCAACAGCAGGACCCAGCTTGACTACCCAGCCGAGTAGTGAATATGTATTGGAGCTTTAAGAATATGTTCCACCTGACTTCCTCTGCTACTGGGTTAAGTAAGGGAGAAGCGTATGCCCACGGTATGACGGACAGATCAGATCAGAGGCACTTCTAGTCAATACATCTCCCAGGCTACACGAGTCATCCAAGCTGGAATACCCATACCTTCCAAGCCCATCCACGGCAATCCCAGTAACTGCTGCCCCCCTTAGTGGAGGGCGGTAGACATAAGGCAAAACAATGACCCTAAGTAACAAGGGAGGCAAGTATATAATCGACTGCATCTAAACTCTCACAACGTCCCGTCTCTTGTCGTTAATAGACTTCTTGGGTACATGGGCCATACACACGCTCTCGGGTTGTAGGACTTCCAGGTGACCTCACTATCCACAAAACATTACGACGGGGGCCCGGCTATGCTCCTCCACACACGAGAGCGGTACGGATCGGCCCTCGATACTCAAAAGGCTCGTCAGCCACGCCCCTTGTCCGAACAGATCGCCGACAGGCTCACACCAGCCACCTCGTCGCTGCTATCACCACCACTTCTCGCAGAGGACCCTGTGCGGCTCCATCGCCAAGCCAGCCGGGTCCGTGAGCCTCCGCACGAACTCGTCCGTCATGGCGGGGACGCCGCAGACGTAGACGACGGCGAACCTGCGGTCCGCGCCGACGGCGGCCGCCACGTCGTCGGCCGTCATCCTGCGTCCGCGGAAGTGCACCTCCCCATGCCCCGCGGCCCCGCTCAGGGGGATGTCGCCCTCGGCCTCGTCACCTCCCGTGAGGAACAGCCGCAGCCGCCCCTTGAGTCGCCCCTCGGCGAATATCGACGCGATGCGGTCGAGGAATAGCATGCGCTCCGCCTTCCTGTGCTCCCTGCCCGGATCCCGCGTCGAGTACAGGAACTCGACCTCGAACGGAGCGGAGGTGGGCTTCTCGGCGAGAGCGCTGACTATTTGCCATCCCAGCGGTAGACGGGTCAGTAGTTTTTCTTCTGGACAAACTAGGTGGTAAGGAACCCGACAATCCGTAATTGCACCGCAGGAGTAGCTACAGACTCCCAACTGGGGGACGCTCCACCCATCGCTCAACGTCGTGCTGGAAAGTAAGAAACAGGGGACTAGCTGAGAATCAAAGAGGAAAGAGGGTGAGGGGAAGGAGGAGAAGAAAAGGGAAAGCCTCTGAATCACTCACGCATGCTCATCAAAGGATTGACGCCCACTCCCCCTGCGACAAAGACCACTTTCCTTAGGGACCGCGCGTTGATGCCGGGCGGAGGCCAGACGAAGCTCCCGCCGACACGGACGCGAAGCTCTTGCCCGAGGATATCGGCCGCGGCAAGGCCGTCGTCGCCGCTGCGCCAGAGCCAGGCCGCCGGCGGATTGTCGGGCGACTTCTGGACGGCGAGCTCGAGGTAGGCGTAGTCACCGGCCGGAGTCCCCTCTTCTTCTTCTTCTGCTGCCGCGTCCCCGGGGTTTTTGGGGACGGATGCGGACGTGGTTGCGGTGGGTATAGAAGGACGCTGTGGGCTGCGCGCCTTCGACGGCGCCGACGTGATGGTGAAGCCGCCCGCCTTGGGCACGCCGGGGACGTAGACGTCCAGCCACTGGCCCGGCAGGAACTGCGGGGCCCAGCTTAGCACACGCGCTCGAGGGGCTACGCAGAAATCCACTGCGGGCCTTTCAAATGGTATCTGGGAGACGTGGGTCATCAATCATACCTTTATGGCGGGTCCGTCCCTGGGGACCTCGAGGCGGAAGAGCCGGATCTGGTCGTTGATCTGGTCGACCTTCCTGACGACGACGGTGTTGAGGGACTGGGCACGGTATTAGCAATTAGGGAATAAAACAGCAGGCCGAAATGTTCAGAATAACACGCCTTGTCCCGGGGCTCCGCTGCGGTCCTCTCTAGATGGCTTGTTTTCACTGCCTGGGCCGCCATCTCAAGACTCCGGGCGATGCTGAGTCTCGTGTATATTAACGGGCTATACTTTAGAAGTGGCGTATGCAATAAGGATTAGATTTGGCCCAAGAGTCTACTCTAATTAAAAGCTGGATCATAACCAGTAGCTGCCTAAGGACTGACAGATCTTGGCCTGAAGACTTGATTTGGGTACAGTAAAGTGAAGTTCAGGCTCCACAGAGAGCTGAGCGGGGTCTGCCGGTGCGTTGCGAGGCTCTACTAATAGCTGACCTGACTGTAGGTTTGGTACGATTAATGATTATAATCCACTTACCCTCAAGTCATCTCGTAAAAAGTAATCAGGGCTAAAAGAGTATATTATGATTGAGATCAACCAAACTCTTCAATCTATATCTCTAAGGGACGTCACCAGGCACCCAATGAACGTGTAGATATCGGATTGGTAGTAAGCTATGCGATGCAGATGCGGGGGTAGAGCGTCGCACGTCATCTGGATGGGTTGCATCATCCGGGATATGGTTTCTTTGTGTCCTTTCCATCTCCAGTCATCTGAAGAGTCTTAGGTCAGTTGCGGTTGGAACTTAGATCCAATTGCCCGCTGGTGGACCCCTAATCTCGCTGGCAAGGATGGCGTCGTTCCTAGAAGCAAGACCGTAGGCGGCATCGCAGACACCTTTTGCATTGTGGTCGTGATCGCTGCTAAATATCGGGTCTTCTGACGAAGAGCCACTCGCCCGCTTCTCTGGGGTTGGGCTCCAAAGGCGCTCAATTCGCACGCTCTTCCGACGTAACGGCGACGGGCTATGTGCCAACCACTCGGCCTCCGTCAACTTCAGAGTACTAATACGGGCATGAGCTTCACCCTCGACCAGCGTGGTTTCTGGCCGGAAACTCGGCATCCTGAGTCTCCCTCTCGCTGGGGAGGATTGGGCAATAGGAGATTCGAACTCGTCGAGGTGGTCTTCAAGGACGCTGCCAGTAGTCGGCAAGTAGCCATCTGGCGATGAAAGTTCTGACGAGTGTGATGCTACTGTGCAATCTGGCGAAGCGGCATAGTCAGACAGAGAATCGCCGCTTCCTCTCGAGTCATTACCGTTTTCGAGTTCGAGTGTCTGCATTGATCCAGATGGTATCAATACCGCCGGTTCTGCAGTGCTTAGTCTGATATCTTCCTTCTGAAAATCGTCACTCTCGGCATACTGCGTCAACGAAGGGGTCAAAGACGGGCAGTTAGATCGGAGGGATGACGTAGATGATTGTCTTGAGCGGCCTGTAGGAATCTCTGGTAATGGCCTCTGTAAAATGTCATTCGTGATACCCTCTCTGGGCAACTTGCAGGGCTCTGGGATTGGCCTGTTTGAAGGAGCAAGTGGCGAGAGCTTGGGAGGGCTCTTGAGGACATAGTCCCCTTCCATACCTTGGAGATCCGAAGCTTCTGATGTGGCTAGATTGACCAATTTGAGGTCATTGCCAAATACTCCAGTTTCAAGGGATTCGCCGCCGAAAGCAAATTGTCGGAAGGGCGGTGAAATGCATTCGGAGTAGCGACTCGGCGACGGTGGCTTGACTGGCGGACTGCGTTCCTTTGACGAGTAAATTGACGATTCTCCTTCGGGGACGAGGCTCAGTAGCTGGAGATGCTTCATTGAACGATAGTGGAAACAGAAGCTGCAATATGGGCAACCTTTTGCATCGACGAGGCTGTACTCGTGATACGTAGCATCCTGAGGATTGTCGATAAGCCCGCCACTAGGAGACCTATGTAGAATTAGCCTATATCTTCGGAACTTTTAAATAGGGAAAGGGAACAAGGAAAAATCAGGCTTACGCTATACCATAGCGTTCTTGACTGCGGTACTCATCTAGCTTAGGGGCAATAGGCCTCCGTGCATTGGCTCGGTAAACGTGAACCTCAACGGTGCCGCCATCCTCGGCCACTGACTTCTTGTCTTGCCCAAGCATGAAGTTGAAATAGCGGGCCTCGATCCCCACTTGGCTCGTATCAATATCCCCGTACTTATCCTTCCATCTGTCGCCCGGTTTGTAGAGGGCCCTTGACAGACTGCCTGTCGCGTTATGGGTGGTGTTAATGCCCCACGAGGATACCTGGTGTCCGTTCATGAATATCTTGAAATAAACATATTTCGAAGGGGGTGGCCACTGAGTGATGGCATATCGTAGCCAGAATTGCTCGCCTCGAAGCACTTTAGCGTTGCACAAAAGAATCACAAGATGGTGAGAAGTCGAAAGGAAGTGCTTACCAGGAGGCGAAGGGACGTAGACGGAAACTCGAGGGTTGACCTTCTTGGGTGTAGGATCGGTATTCGAGGTACCTCCATTCTCAACGTCTTTCAAATCGACTTTCTTCAGGCGAACGGAGACGCTGTCTGGATGAGGATATTCATTGAGACAGCCGTCTGGTTTGCCGGCGATGATGCAGACATCGATGCCCCGGAAGCGCGGCATCTTGGTCCAAGAGATAACCACACGCCCTGCAGGTGGGAATTCCGTTGGCGTGACAATAAATCGAGGAAGAGACGTTGATGGTTGCTAGTGTCCAACCATTTACCTGAGCAACGAAGATGGCAATAAGAGGTAACGTTGTAGAAGAGATCTATGGTTTTGACCCGCAGTTTCGGTTAAACATCCGCCATACGCAGTAAGGAATGCCCGTTGGGTAATTCCTGTTGAGTGGATGAGCAGTAATCGAGATGAACGTGATTCCCATACGATGCCGGATAAGGCACGAATTTGCAACGTCTCAAAAACAGAACAGGTGCTAGCACTCCGTACCTGAGGGAAATGGTGGCTAGTAGATGGCAGTCGACAATTGGGAAGTAAAGTTGTGCTTGCCTAGATTCATCGTCCTCCCATTGTGCAGCACCTTCCTTAGTAGTTTAATGAACGGTTAATCACTGCTCCTCTTCCTGCTATCCGGGAAGTGATTGTCCAAGTGATTCTCTAGGTGAATCAGTCCCCATCACCATCACCATCTGAGTTTGATGGAAATATTGACAACAAAGTTTTTATCCATCCTGCATATTATTCCATTGGTCCGCCTACCTACCTAGGTGCCTAAGCAGCTATCATTGCGTCCTGTACAACAATAAGTACCTAGTAATCCAAATCATTTAATGGGGTGAAGGCTTCGCATACCAGCTAGGACAAGGGTAACTGGCTCGTTTCTGTAACCGCATCTTATTGTAAATTCTCATCTGCAATAGACATTTAATCTATCTGCCTGTGGACCTCTGTCATAGGAATAGTTTTTGTTTGCATATTATCATTTATTGGACGACCTCGGTGCCGGAGCCTAGTCGGCGGTAAATGTTGTCGCATGGCGCAACATACGTCAAAGCAAACACGGGCCGAGCAACGGCTCATACGAGTCACGTCGGTACTCTATTCCGTACACTGACAGCTGGAGTTGGATATATACATAGGGTTCGGGGGAACCTGTTCGTTCCGTTCTGTTCGTTTGGGTTTCGTTCGTAGTGGCAGGAGGGACGAAGAACCCTGATCATCTCATGCGCCCAATACCTTCTTGGTATCTTCCTCTTTGTCTAACAGACCCAGGTTCCGTATTTGGCCAGCTGTCGGCGCATTTTCTCGCGCTGAGGAAGCTTCGGCTTTTCTGTATGCTGCTTGCAAGGCCTTTACTCGCGCGGCCTATTCGATGCGATCAGTAAGTTGGCCAGCCATTTGACAATTCACGCTCGTATCTGCCGAGCGTGGTCTGGGGAGCTGTCGTCCATGCTGACCTCCTTCTTGTGATGTAAGCACTCATAGTAGTCCTCCAACACCGGCGCGCACTTTTTCTTTCCGGAATCGTCTTCGGCGGTTGTGTTGACAACGTAGCAGGCTAGGACCTCTTGCCAAAAGGGAAAGCACCGTCCAGGGCCTGTTTAGAGGGTTCTTGTCAGTCTTACGAATCATTGGACCACCAGTTAATAATACCGACCTCCGTGTAAACCGTACCCAGACGCCATGATGTCCTCGGTATGTGTACAGGAGCTGATGTCGTTCGTCGGTCCGTAATCGGGAGGCCAATTGGTGTGCACGCTACGTCGCTGTCTCTTGGGTCGACGTTGAAGTTAAGTGGATATCAATCACATCACATAGAAATAACGACAAGCAAGGGCCACCCGAGCTGGGCTGCTGCACGTCAGGGTCCCACTCCATTTAAAGCGCAGAACCAGTGATACCGGCGGAATTTGCGAGCTTCTCTATTTAATTAACGTTATTTCGGTAGCCCCTGATAACTTAAATTTCTCGATAAAGTAAATATCACCCTGCTGATATGTGGTAATGGCATTTAGGTATTAATACATGATTTATACATCGTGCATGAGCTTCCTTCCGGAAGCTTGATATCATTCATTTATGTCTTGCCGAACTTGTCCTACACCAAGCAGCTACTTAGCTACCAGTTCGGGGTCTTATCCCTGACTCGACATCTTCCCTAGTAGATGCTGTCGATATGCCAAAAGAAACATAATCATGTCGGCCCTTCTCTCCCCTCCTCGGGTCGTTCTACTTGCAGTCCACCTGGCAACCAAGTCCAACATCAACAGCTTGACTGCCCTTGCCTCGCAGCATAGCAAAGTCCTGCACAAAGAACTACTCCTCCGAATCCTGCTTACCTGTCTTCCCGAAACCTTACCCTCGAATGAGTACGTCTCACTAGTTGAGCGCATCGAGTCAGGGTACCCAGAAAGCGACCATGAGCCCCAAGAAGTCGACTGGTCATCAGTAGCGGATATTACCGATGAGGAAGCTACCAAGAAAGTCCGGAAGCTGAAGCTGCTGCGTCTGGCCTGGAAAGATGCCCCGGAAGAGGCTCTTGATGATCCTATCACGCTATTCCTAATTCATCGTGCCTACCGGGTCGACGAAGAGGCTGGCTTGCTTACACAGTTACCCGACCTGATCGTGCCGTTCCTCGACCATGCGCCGTGCATACGGACCTGGATGATGTCTGCGCTATTACCGCTGCTCAGACGGAACCACTCATATTATCCGGAGGAGCCAATTCCGCACACACTTTCCGCTTTCGAACACCTAGATGATCGCACCGCTGTCAGTCTTCTGTTGTCGCAAACGGGCGCCCGTGAAGAGGAGCTTGCGTCAGTGGGACGAGACCTACGAGGATTGATAGGCCCTTGGTTGTATAACGAAACAAGGTGGAAGCGTCAGGAAGGCGGGGGTGAGGACGCGGAAAGCGGTCACGCAGTCGGGCACCTTCTCTGTCTAGGCTGGGAACAGGTGCTTGAATGGCTTATAACACAAGCATCGTGGTCATGGAAGATCGCTGTCAAAGCCGTTGAACAGTGGGATGGTCCTGGTGATGTTGACTGGGGCGAATATGGAACCATGTGGCTACGCGACGAACAGCAGGGCTATATGGAACGCAGATACGCACGCGCTGTGCTAGCCGCTGCGTATCTGATCCCGGAATCCTCAGTCGAAGCTCTAAGTGGCGTCAACAGTATCATCACTAAGGTTGCAAACCTCCTAGATCAGGATCCGTGTCCGACGTTACAAGTAGCCTCTTCTTTACTCCCGCCCTTCGGCGAGTCGGATCAAGGTCATATCCTCTGCGCCAAAAATGCAACATATATGCGCAACGACTTACTTGAAGAGTCAAATCCTCTTACCACTCCTAGTGAGATAACTATACGTCTGTTACATACACTAACCCTAAGCGCATTCATTCTGACAAAAGCCGGTGTCCCTTGCACTGTTCGAAGAGCTGGAGAGTTGGCCTTCCTGCAAGATGAGCGGGAGCAAAAGGCAGAAGCAGTGAGATTCATCCATTCTTTCAGTAACAAGGGGCCCAAGAACGATGATAAGTACTGGATTAGAGCGCGGAATGAGCTCCTATGGCTTCGGGACTGGGGCGCCGAAGAAAGTTCTGGCTCGGCACACGCCCGACCACAAGGTGTCTTCGGTCAACTAAAAAGGGAATTCTTGGAAGTCGAATGTTTGAAAGCCTTCCTTTTTAATTCTCGTAAGTCGAGTGGGTCAGGATTCCGCCGCGCATCTACTGAAGTATGCAGGTTACTCCCTTGCGAGGTCCATCTACGAGGATTCCCCTGAGAAACCTCTCGATGATAAAGTCCTGCAAGACACTGTCATTGCATCAGCAATGCACGCTTATGATAACGCAACTAATCCCAATCGGGGGCGAGGTGGTCTACTGAAATGTGACGATATGTAAGCAACTGTCTTCAGAGGATTGGCGACAGCGTATACTAACGACCCCAGAATCCATGCGTTCCCCAAAATTGTGGGAGAAGCTAGCCCAGAGGCTAAACGAATCGAAGCTCTATTGAGTGCGACGCATGCTTTGGGCGAGTATCGACTCGTTCTAAAGCAGGGCGAGCCATTCACACCTGTCATTCTCCGGATTCATTCGGATCCCATCTCCATAATTGGCAAGGTCTTGGAGCAGAATCCCAAGAGCTACACTAGGATGCAGGACTTTCTCAGGATAGGAACTAACATCGTCGACGCGGCATTGACAGTCAAGAACAACTCAGCATTAACTCCCGAACAGGCCTTGGAGCAAAAGTTGCTAGCCGAGAAGCGAATCACGGCCATGTGCATAGATGCCGCTTTAGCAGAAGATGACTTCGAAACTGCGTATTCTTATGTTGTCAATCGTCTAGCAGCAGCCAGTCATTCCGCTCCAAAGCAAGGAAATGTAGCGAAGACTACCCCAACCATTGAGGACGAGTACTCGTGGAAAGCTGCCCTGCAGGCTGGTAAATATCGCCGCACGGCGCAGACGCTGAGGCCTACGCATATCGGAACAGCCAGCGGCAATCTCGACATCCGGCACCTAGAACAGCGGCTAGAGTGCCTCTCCACCGCGGTCCGCATCGCACCGCCGGCGACCCTCCCGGAGATCCTCAACGTCTTCCGCAAATGCGAAGAGGAGCTGAACGCCGCCGTGATAGCCGAGGAGGCCCAGGAGACGGCGTGGGACGACCGGGGCGACATGCAGGCGATGCCCGGCGCCTTCAGCAAGACGGTGCCCGCGGGCGTGGTCAGGAGCGCTGGCGGCCACGCCAAGCCGGCGCGGCGCGGGGAGGAGGCGCCGATGTCGCTCTTCGACTTGTCGAGAGCGAGCATGGCGCGGGCCCAGCGCAACTTCACGGCGCTGTCGAGCCTCCAGCAGTCCAAGTCTGAAGATACGCACAGCGATGCGGGCGCACAGCAGAGGGTCAGGAAGAGAGACGCCCTGCGAGAAGCCGCTGTTGGCACTCTGGCGTCTGGTGTTGGCTGGCTGATCGGCGCGCAGCCCGTAGACAGGAATACCCAGAGAGATTAGGTGGGATATAGTACGAAAGGTCTGGGTAACATATGGCTATTTTCTTGTGTCTTGATATCCTGTGAGGGGAAGGGTGAGAAGAAAGGAAGTATGAGGATTATGGAATTTAATATGACGATGAACGAAGGTCTTCGAAGAATGATTCGCGTGGATCTAGTCCTACAAATTGACCATCTCAAAAGGGACCCAAACTCGCGTGCGACATCGCTATAGGCACGACAGGCACGTCGACCAAGACATACTTTTAAAGTAAGCAAGATTACCATTGAAGAATATGACCAGTAAAAATAGTCCGCATGAACGTAATCAAACCCATCCAACCCAGGAACTCGTGTAAATGCTGCTTGCACTCGGTCGCCCTACTACGCAATCAACCAATCAATCTCCCTGTCCTCCTCCGGCGGCGCGGCTACCTCTTCGCTCCTCCCCTTGTTTCCAATAACTGTCGAAACCAGGCTTCCACGGGTCCGTGTCGAGGTTGTAGATGGCGCGCCGGGCCGCGCGGTTCGCGCCGCTGCTGAGCGGCGACCTCTCGGCGCCGGGCATCCTCCCGCCGTAGTAGTCGTAGTCCTCGTACCCGCCGTCGCCACCACCATGGCCATGAGCACCGCTGTTCCCACCGTCGGCGGCGGTGGCGAACGCGCCGTCGTCGTCGTACTCCTCGTTCCTGCCCAGGTCGAACTGCACGTTCTTCTTCGCGAGGAGCGCGTCGGCTTCGTCTTCGTCTTCGTCGCCGTCGCCGTCGGGGTCGAGCCACCACTCGTCGTCGTCGTCGATGCCCGGGATGTAGTCGGGGCCGCCAGTCCGGCGGTGGTGGGTCGTCGCTGTTGCTGTGTTGTGGCTGTTGCTATCGCCGGTAGCCTCTGACAAGCCGGGGAGGAGCGTCTGTTGGATGAGCAGCTCGGTATAATCGTCGTCATTGAGGATGTTCCCCGTAGAGCTGAGATCGGTGTCCCGACCAGTTTCTTGAGCTTGGGCCGTGGCGTTGTTGCTCAAGTCCGGCGGCGGCGGGGGCGGAGCATGGTCGGGAGTCTTGGGCGTGGGCTTGGGATTCGTCGCCTTGAACACCAAACTTAACCACTCCCTTTCCGCCAGCTCTTCGTTCGCCCGCTCCTCGGGTGGCAGGCTGGCCTTGAATTCCGCGAGGCTGGGTACCGTTCCCGTATCCGACGCGAGCTTCCTCCTTTTACTGTTCCCGCCGGCTTGTCCGTCCTCGTCGCCGCGGCCGTGCTTGGTCCCGGCCTCGGGCTCGAGGCCTTTTCGGATGGCGTCCCGGTAGGCCGCATAGCGATCCGCAGCCTCGTCCATGTTAAAGAAGCCCATGAGCGCCCCATCGTCCATAGCGGTCTTGGTCTTGGGCTCGGGCTCGGGCTCGGGCTTCGTCGACTTGAATACCAAACTTAACCACTTCCTTTCCGCGAGTTCTTGGTTCGCCTGCTCCTCGGGTGGCAGGCTGGCCTTGAATTCCGCAAGGCTGGGCAGCTTTCCCGTATCCGAGGCGTGCTTGGTCCCGGCCTCGGGCTCGAGGCCCTTTCGGATGGCCTCCTGGTAGGCCACATAGCGATCCGCAATCTCGTCCATGTCGAAGGCGCCAATGAGCTTCAAGAAGTTCGTGAGCGCCTTGTTGTCGTCCATGACCGCCGTGATTTCCGCGACCTGCGCGGCGCGCTCGCTGGCGTCTTCGCTGTTGTTGGGGCCGGTTGTTTGCTCGGTCTGCCGTTGAACTTCTTCCGCATCCCGGCGTGCTTCGTCCGCCTTCCGGCGGGCTTCCACCTTACGGGCTTCGTCAGCCTGACGAGCAGCTTCGCTTAGGCGATTCGCGTCTTTTTCTGCTTTCTGATGTGCTGCCTCTTGACGGCGGGCCACCTCCTCTGCGTCCCCGCGGGCTTCCTGTTGACGGCGGGCATCCTCCTCCGCTTTCCAGCGGGCCTCTGCCTCTTCCCTCTGTCTAGTTTCCCGCAACTGTTCGCGCAGCTCGTCTGCTGCCTCCTGCTTCTCCGACGAGAGGGGCATCTTCGGGAAGATGTCGTTATTTATCGGCGTGACGTTGAGTATCTCTTCCTCCGTCGGCAGCGGCCTCAGTGGACGATCCGTCACGTCATCCGCGATCCTTATCTTCGGCGTGTTCGCCAAACCACCATAACCCCAGTTCCAACTCGCGGGCTCGGGCGGGCCTTGGATCGACAACCCCTTGATCGGCTCTGCGGCCGCGGGGAGGGCGGATAGGCGCTTCCTTGGCGATGCTGTGCCATTGGCATCTAGAGGAAAGAAGACGGCTTCGGACACTCTCGGTTCCGGGCCGATATACGCAGCTTTAGCGGGCCAGTGCTTGATCGTGACGGCGGCGATGTCCATCATCTCCTCATTGCTCATATTCTCCGAGGGCTGGATGGCCGCCAAGGATTCCCACGCGTGGTCGAGGCGGCGGATATCGTCTAGCCTAGGGTACGCCTTCAAGGTCTCCTCCCACGGCATCCAAGCGTCATCTTTGGCTCTGATATCCTGCTTACTTGGGCTCCCTTTGCCGCCATGGAGGGACATCCCGTCGAAGTCGGCGTGCTTTTCCCAATTCACCGGATCATAGACGTTAGGGTCCGGGGTTCTCGCCCCAACCAGGTAGCTCAGCACGTTGCTCCTGCTAGGGATATTGGGCCCGAGACCACTAGGGAAGTGTTTGTTGTGGATGTCTTCGGCCTTGTAGTGACGGAAGTCGGATTCGCCTCTCTTTGCAGCGCTGGAGAGGTCCTCGAGGTTGGAGGCGTATTCTGCTCGGGTATAGCCAGCCATAGGAGGCACGGGGGTAGCAGATAGGGTCTCGCCGGTGGCCCAACGTCTCTCACGGCTCTTTGCATTGTCATTCTCGACGCGGTAGGCTTTGTCCAGCGCTGACTCCAGCTCATTGGGATCACTCATTTCCCGAACCCAGTCCAAGAACGGTAATGCGTTGGTGGGCGCCTTGCTGTCGCAAGTGTTGCCGCTACTACTACTGCTTCGACGTGTGCTCGCCACCCCACTCAAACTCGGCTCTACCCTTGTGGCCACAGCGCCCATGGCGTTGATGGATTCTGAAGGCCATTCGTATTCGGGGGTGGTGAATTCAGACGCGTAGGCTTGGGCCACCTTGCCCAGGTCGTCCCACCATTTGTCGTTGTGCTCACCGAACTCGCGGTCGGGCTCGTCATATACATCCTCGTTCCCCTCGCTCACGTCGCTCTCATCCTCGTCGAACTCGCTGGAGTCATCGGAATCGTCATCTTCCACGAAAGCTCTAATGATTGCCATCTTCGCCAGAATATCCCAGTCGTCTTCTTCCTCCGGATCCTCCGGTGGTTGCTCGGCTACCTTGCCGGGCGACGGGTCGGAGCTAGTTGGGATGCCTTCGGCGCCTTCATCCCGGGGGAGGTCCTCCTCTTCGGTGCTTTCTTCTGGGCTAGAGGGAGGGCGGGGGGCGGCCGAAGAAACCCTGGGGTCGGGTCTCCGCCCCTTCGACTCCATGATCTTTCTAAACTTCTCCACCGTGGCGATGCGGTCGCGTTCCGCCTCCTCCTCTACCTCTTTTCTCGGCCCTCGCACTGTGTCTGCCTTCTGCAGCTTCTTGCCGTCACGGGCACCGCGGACGCGGGGGGCGCCACGGGTAGCACCACCGCGGGTACGTTTCGGAGGCGTCTCTACAGCTGCGAGTTCATCAGTGCATAATATTCTCGGGCTCCGGCTCCGGCCGTTTCGCCCCTTATTGGTACCGGTGCGACTCCTGCCCTTTGTTCCGCGGTTGCCACGGGCTTTGCGCTCTCGTCCCCTGCTTCCTCCAGCAGGCCTTCCGCGCGTACTTGGGCCAGGCTCGGGCGTTTTGTCACCGCTGGTGTCGTCCTCGTCCTCTGTATCGTCCCATCTGTTGGGATCGTCCAATTTACTAGCTTTAGGCGTACCATTGCCCGGGCCTCCGTCGCTAGTATTATCGGTAGCGTTACCAGCGCCGTCGTCACCGTCACCGTCAGGACCCGGAGCATCGCCATCCTCATCGTCCACGATCCCTCCAGCCTCCACGGCGCCCTGGCCACCACCATCACCACCGTCATCACCATCATTACTATCATCCCCTCTTCCACTCCCGCCACCGCCACCACCGGGCGCACTACCCCGCGTGGTATCCGAAACGTCGTCCTCGCCCCTCCTGCGGCGCGCGGCCTTGGCATGGCGCTTATTAATCCACTTCCTGGCCTTCCGGACGAGGAGCTCGTTACTGGTAAGACTGCTAGTGCGGCGCAGCGCCATGGCGAAGTGGCCACGGGGCCGGCCGCCGTGCTGCTCCCGGGCGCCGCGGACCCAGTGGCCCCTCGCGTCGGCCATCGTGGCCTCGCGCCACTGCAGCGCGTACGCGTCGGCGAGCAGCAGCGTGGCGACGGAGCGGCGGTGGCCGCGCCGCGCCGCCCGCACCTTCCGCGCGGCCCTCGCCGCCACCTGTCGCGCCGTCTCTGCCTCGGCCTCGCTCGGTGTCGGGCTCGGCGTCACCGTGGCGCCCCGCTCCTGCCGCGCCCGCCGTACCGCCGCCCGCCGCTGCGCCTTGTGGACCTCTACCGCTTCGCGCCGCGTCGTCAGGCGACAGCGCTTCTCGCGGCGCTGTCTCGCCCGCTTGACATGCCAACTCTCGTCATCTAATCCTGTTTTTGTGCACGCGCGGCATTAGTCAGGGTATTTCTGCGCGATAATGATAGTAGAGAGGGTGTGATAATAGCGACTAGGAGATGGGAATGAAGGGGAATCGGGGGTGATGTGGTCATTGGGCCTGGCGTAACATACGATCGGCCAGGCGCTTCGCATTTTCCAACCTGACCTTCGCAATGGCCTCCTGCTGCTGGAGCCGGTTGAGGTTCTCCTGGATGACCTCGGCCTGCGTCCGCGGTGGGTCGAAGAGGCCTCGACGTTCCGACGACATAGTTCGCAATAGTCGCTCTCTAAGCCGTGCTTGAAATCATGCAAGCCAGAATATCTTTAATTCTTTTCTTTTTCCACACAGCCATATACCAAAAAGAGTGGTAGAGTTGCAGCAGAGACTCTCGCTCCTGCGTCTAATGATACAGGTCTGATATGAGAGGGAATAAAGAAAGAAAAAAACACATGACGAATTCTAGTGTCAGCGTCGCCAGAAGACCTCTGGGTTATCAGGGCGAGTCAACCTATGGCTTTGTCCTGGGTTTTTCCTCTTGCGGTGAGTGTCATGATGTCTCTGGTGGACGCTTTCGGCAAGCCCACCGAGCTCTTATTCTTTATCCCACTTAAGACATTGGCTTCAGACTACTGCTTCCAGAAATGTACCTAGATAGATACATTTCAAGCCCTCTGGCCGGTACGCGATTGAACAGACTGTCCAACAAAGCATAAACTGATGGACGCATGCGATTGTAAAGTATGACTGTAGGTAGTTGATACATAAGGCATGGAATTTAACTTCAATTTCATCGAAATATCAAAAGATAAGTATATCTCTGTCTGGAAAAACACTCCCAGGCCACCCGACGACAAGGGAACAGCACTAATTCCTGATGATCAAGTCAATTAACTGCTGCATGTACCTACCAGGGGAGCTGGGCGATATCCAAAGCAGATTAGATAACGTAGTCGACCCTGAAGCCCGAAGCCGCATAACACTTGGTGGAAGTCGGTTGTGGGCAGATCAAAAATTTTGAACAGCGGCCAGAACTATAAATGCCATAGCTGAAATAGGCACCTTGTCGAACACACCACATTCCAACGTCATGCAAACGAGTTAACCAGGTACTGCTTAGACACCTTTCTTGTCAGTAGATGATCATCAGCAAGGGTGTAGTTACCTATATGTTCTGCCGACGGCGCAGAAGTCCAGGGGGGCAGGGGTCGATATTCAAGCATGTGCTACTGTGAGCTGTCTGTTGAAGGCGGCAGTAATAGGAACATGTGCGAAGCAATCCGACAAGATAAGTCGTGCGGCAGAAGGGCAGGCACCCCATTTATCTCTGTCGCGGGGGTTTCTGTACAATTAATATCGAGTCGCACGGGCGATGAGTTTAGGTGCCTGGATGTAGCCATTTTTTTTTAATTGGCGGAAGACTAAGACTGGGCATTACGGTCGTTTCATGTTGCACCTTGGGACTTGACGATCTATTATGTTGCATTCTGCGTGGCCTCCATCAAGCAGAGCTGTCTCTGAACCGCAAAATGCTGCTGCTGAAAAGATTCCTCTGTCGTAACGCTCGTCAAGCTCGATAGACCATCGGAAAGTAGGAAAATAATGATACAGTGACAGGTTGTAAGGGTGAAAGGGCGGATTGGCATCCACGCGGTCAAAGAATTGCGAGTGGTCCAAGGGGTTCGTGAAGTGAATGGACCTAACCTAGGCATCGTCAAGCCGAACTCCCAGCGATCCCTTAAGGCCAAATGACTCGCATCATGGGCTAAAAGGCGGGTGACGTTGCACGTGTCCGTCGAGCTCCGTCAGAGATTAAGGTTGAATAGAAAAAAGAGAACATTGGTGGTTGATGCCTTTTCCTTCCCTGTATACCTGCCGAAAGAAAACTCCATATGTCGCAACTTTTTATGGTATCCGCCGTATTCGCATGCCCAAGAGACAGTGACACAAGATGACCAGGACGATGCTGGGCATCCGAGATCCAACCTTACAAAGATGCAATGTGCGCGAAAACGAGAGTTGATCAACGCACACGACGATCGCCTGGATGACGCATTAGCAGCGACGGCTTACCAAGTCGGGTGTTGTTGCTTGCTGTTTAAGGCGCACCTGTGTAAGTCTCGCGCGGGTCAGGGCGCGATGCAGGTTCGGCATAACCCGAAGCAGCCGGCTCTCGGGATCGAGGGGCGTCACGGTCATAGCGCTCACGGTCATAGCCGCCGCCGCCGCCGCCACGTCGCTCATATCGCTCACCACGATCTTCACGACCACCGCCAGCGCCAGCGCCACCGCCACCGCCACCGCTGCCATAGCGGTCGACACGGCTGCCACTATAGCCGCCTTCCTCACGGTCACGGCGCTCATAACCGCGGTCATAGCCGCGCTCCTCTCTTCCGTATCCGCCACGATCCTCGCGGTAGCTACGATCGTATCCCCGGTCCTCGCGGTATGCGGCCCGGTCACCACCACGGTCCTCATAACGGGGGCGGTCATAGCCTCGGTAGCGGTAAGGGTCGTCACGACCACCGTAGCCACCGCCGTAGCCACCGCCGCCACCACGACGTCTGTCGTCGAAACGGCCACGTCCATCTAATTCGGACAAGAGTTAGAACGAGAGAATTGCATTTGAGCATATTGAAATGTCTCAACTCACCTCTCTTAGGGGGGCCAAAGTACTTGCCCGGAGTGGGAGTACGAGGACGAGCGCGGCGAGCCTTCTCAATGCTCAGGGTTCGTCCTTCTATGATTTCACCTTGCAGACCGTCCTTGGCAGCATCAGCCTGGTCGGAAGTAACCATCTTGACGAAGCCGAAGCCTCGAGACTCCTTGGTGTGAGGGTCCTTCATGATCTGGCATTTCTCAACCTCGCCATATTTCTCGAAGAGGCGGGTGACCTCAGCTTCGGAGAGTCGCGGATGGATGCCGGTGACGAAGAGGTTGGAGCCAGGGTTAATAGAACCGTCTTCATCCCTGCTGCCATTTTCCTCTTTCGGAGCACTGATATATTGAAGCGGGAAAGGTCAGAAAATGTTTGTCATAGATTGACTGAAACCGCGAGAAGGTGCGAGGCTTGTCAAGGGATATGGTGACTCCGCTGGTATGATGTAAAGGGTTGCTGCTTACCGGTCAAGGTTGGCGCCGGGGGAGGCAGATCGACGGCGGGACGTCTCCATGCCATCGTCACGGGAGGCACGAGGAGAGGCGCTACGCTGGTCACGCTCGTAACGGGGAGCCTCGTCTAGCGAATCCATGTCAGCCAACATGATAGGCGCATGGTGAAAATATGATCATACCGTCATAGCGATCACCATTCGCTGACTCGTAATCCATTGCAGTGGTTGCCATCGTTGACCTGATTATCTGATTGATAGGTCGAACTTCCTGGACGCGCTTGTTAGATTAAGAAAATACTGAGATCCGAGCTGACTATTAAGATGAAGATGAGATTGTATGAGTGATGGCTGGATGCTGATGGCAAGGAAATGGAGTGGAGTGGAATAGTGATTAAGTGATGATGGCGCCGAACAAAGGAAGAGAGTGAGAGCGGTGCAAGATGAGCTGGAGACGCATCAAAGAAGACGCGATATCTGTGTATCGGGTGTCTCGTGGGGGGAAGGAAGGTGAGATGGAAAGCGCCATATTCAAAGGCTGAATGTAAATAATACTAACCCGCTCTCTGGAGGCAGGTGATCAACAAGAAAAAGAAAAAGAAGGGAACCTTGCACCAACAAAGGCTCTGACGGTTGTTGTGATGTGATGGGTGATAAGTGTAGTGATCAAATCGAGGCAAGGCTGGGTTGCCTGTTTGAAGGATGGATGACACGATGTGAGGATGAATGAAGGGAAGGAGGGAGAACAATTGATCGACGACGTACAGTTATATTTTCTTCTCAAGCGTCGCAGGCGCGGGACGACGAATACTTCCAAATGGTAGCTTGTATCTACCTACCATCTACCGATGCGCCCGTGAGATGAAATTGTCTGGTAATGTTGTTATTGACAAGAAAGGGCCAATCTCACATCAAAAAAAAAGATGGTAGATTTTGGTTTGGGGAAAAGGCGAAAAAAATGGGGAGGGCCACGGGTCCAGAGAAAGGTTGCAGCATCAGCGGGACTTCCACGCTTCGGGGACTTTGTGCGTCCACTTTGCGACCATAAAGCCAAGGCAGCCAGACTAGTACGTGAACAGTGTTATTTATGTTAATGCACCTTGGAACGCACATGTTTCCAGCCCGCGCTAATCCCGGTCTGCTGGTTTTCTCTCTACCAAGAGGTCCAGTGGGTACCTTGGTAGGGACCAGGTCCAGTCTACCAGGTACCGACCGGACCTCTACATACTTACGTATCTCTATGATACCTATAGGTACCCCGTGATTTCTTTTTTTTTTTTTTTTTTCCTTTTCTTCATTCTGTTCATAATCCTTTCACTTGCGTGTTCGAGGCGGTGCGACCATCATAATCATAATCAATATCCAATGCAACACAGTACACCGATTTTTGGGAATTTGACTACCATACCAGGTAATGTATGTATGTATCCATGTATGTATGTGCACAAGCTCTCCAGTTACAAGTAGGTTATATAGGGTACTTTAGCGTTAGGTAGATACCTACGTAGGGACCTACCTCTACAGCTCCCCCATCTTGCGCGGCGGCTCCTCAAGCCTCGCCATGTCAGCCATCAACGACTCTTGCACGTCGATATCAGTTGGCTCGGCTTCGTCCAGGAACTTGAGGCCTTCGACTGCCTTGCCACCGCAGGCTCTCTCCAGGGCGAGGAAGGCAAAGTGACCCCCAACAACAGGGCGCGCCATGAAATAGATCCCGGGGAAATGCCCAGTGCCCTCCGTGTCGTAGAGATCCGTCATCGGACGATCTACACATGCATCCAGTCAGTCCTCTGCTCTAGGTAGCTATGCAAAAGGGGCAAAGGGCGTATCCTCTTACCCGTGGTGGACTCGTTTACCCATTTCGCGACGTGCTGCAGTATCTCCGTTCGCACCTTCTTGCTAGTAACGGCAGCAGCGAAGAATTCCCAATCGCTCTTCGTGTACAGGTGACGGCTGTCCATCGGCAAACCGTACCTCTGCAGTACCGCGTAATACCAGTCGCTCTGCGCTTTGTAGATTTTGTCGGGAATGAAGTGTGGCTTCGATGCGCCACCGATGGGCGCTTGCTTCGTGTTCCAGAATCTACCATTGTCCAAGGACGAGCCATCTTCGGGGAGGTGGAAGCAGAGAAGCGCGTCCGCATAGATGTTGTAAAGCGTGGTCCAAGACCCGCGCCAGGTATAGCTCAGCTTTGCGTGGGATTTGTCGCTCGAGAGACCATAATCCTGCCACTTCTCGATATACTCCTCGGCGACAAAGCCGTAGTACTTAGCTTCTTCTTTCTCGCCGATCAACGCCGCGAGCTCGCTCATGGCTTTGATACCAACGATGCCCTTGAGGGCAAGGTTTGTTTGGTTAGGTAGAGGGCCAGCAAAGTCATCGGTGCATAGTTGATTCGCCGGAACGAGCGCTTCTTCGACGAGATACCTTGTCCATTGCTTCCACAGCTTGTACGAGCGGGCAAGCCACTCAACGGCAGCCTTCTCGCCTGTCGTACCCATCTCTTCGAACGAGCGATCCATGCCGTAAGCGTCAACCGAGTTCGGTAGTCTCACGGGTCCGGCAGCAAGTGCTATAGCCTCTTCAGGTGGAGTCTGACTAAACGTGGGTCGTGGGTTGTCTTTAAATGCGTTGGCTAGTGCAAGAGCCATGATTAACATATTCCCGCATTCCTCGAGGGGCATGTATTCGTCCCTTCCATCGGCGTGCCCAGTCGCGTTTGGAAAGTGTGCACCGAGATCGTGCATACTATACTCATTGGGATATTGGCCACTCTTCTGGTGCTCAAGGAGAGGTTCCAGCAGATACTCTAACCACCGCGGGTTGGTATACAAGAAGAACGGGAACGCCGGGAAGATGACATCGACCGTCTGGAAGTTGCCGTCCGACGAGATCTCCTTTAGGAAGATTAATGGACTGTCCGGTATCCCCGAGAACTGCGTCGCTCCCAGTACCTGACGGGCCGACAGAGCTACAATGTCCTGGTAATCCCGCGAGCCCGAGGCATAAGCATCCTTCGCAAGCTGCTCCGAGTAATTGTGTGCCAAAAAAGTCGCTGTCTCGTAATCGTCAAAGTGATACTGGATGAGTTCTTCGGCGCTGTGGAAGTAAGAAGCCCACAGTGGGCGCATCTGAGTCAAGCCTCTGGCGGCAGCAAACTGGGCCACAGGATCTTGCGTGAGAGCAAAAGTGAATCGGACACTATCTTTTGCGGCTGACGAGGAGTTCGATTTCTTACTGAGTTTGAATCTCTTGGAGAAAGCAAAGATAGGTTCTTCCTCGAAAATGCCACGGAAAGTCTCGTCTACTCTGTTTTTCAGGGAGCCGTCCTGCGCAAACTGGCGTCGAACGTGGTGTGCTTCACCGGACTGATGTTCAACGCCCGCTGGCGCACTGACGTGGATCGTGCCCCATTCGGCGTGGTCATTGAACTCTGTTAGAAGCTGTTCGTCCTGGCGGCGAATGCTCCAGGTCTTAATTGGAGTTCCCGAACTTCTGCTGGTAGACTTTCCAAAATTCCATACGATTTGATTCTTCCGATTACCGCTGACCCATTCCCCGTTTACATCTATGTAGATGCTGACGTCGTGTGAGCCCTCCACGAAGGCAGTCAGATACCCTGCCGGTAATGACTGTCGGAATGTGGAAGTAGGTGTGATGGGGGACAAGAACGACAGGGTGATCTTCAAGTCTGTGCCTTTAATCGTATATGTAAGGTTGGTGGTAGATGCATCGAAAGAAGCCCCATGATATTTGGGGAAAGAGACGTTGTAGCTAAATGCTGATAAGACAGCTTTCTAATGCAATAGTAGGGGCCTCACTTACCTCGAGGACCGCCCGAGAAAGTCTTGAGAGCGGCCAAGTAAGGGATACACCGTATTTGAATCCGGCACGGCTGCCATGACGGCAAAGCCGACGGTGCTGCCGGTCCAGAACATCGGCCAATTGGCCCAAGGATAGCCTCGGGCATGGTTGAACCAAATACTGAGGTATGGATTGCGAACAATCAGAGGCAATACTGAAGGTGTCAAAGTCGAGGCATGGACAGCAGCGACTACCAGTGCCGTAATGGCTAGCCAAAAGTTCAGTCTCATCTTGTTCGTGTCCCAAAGTGAGGTTGAAAGCCAAACCGGGAAGAGACAATGGGTCTAGAAAGATATACAGAACATGAGACTTTCGTGGGTAATCTACAGCTATAGAGCGGTGATACAATGAGTGCTGTGCTCTTTGAAAGAGTTCGAATGGGATATATTGACCCAATTCGGGGTGATGTTTTCTGATACGGTCAGGCTGTAGGCCAACCTTTATAAGTAGATCCAATAAGTGTAAGCAAATAGAAAACTGAGCAGTTCTATGGAAGGTCTAGTTCAAAGTTGAAGAATTCATAGAGTCGTATCCGTAGGTGGGATGATGATGATGTCTGAGATAGTAGACGAAACAGCCAAGAGTGCGGAGAGATGGTAGACAAAGAGCCAGGGCAGGAAAAGATCCCTAGTTAGCTCTAAGGACGCTGCGAAGCTGAACAGTTGGAGTTGCGTGGATGCGCCGCATCAACCCGGTCAGATCGCGACTCGAAAAAGGCAAAGGGGGGACGGATGACGGAGTTACAAACCTTGAGGTTCCACAAGAATGCACAAGCTGACAAGGTGCAAGGTCATGCGACAGCATCTCCAGCTGCCAATTGGGAGACGGTGCCTTGCTTTGCACAACATTCGAGACAGTTTCCCGGGAGCTGCGACTTCGTGGATAATGGCTAGCGGTACAGAATGTAACTAAACCCCGCATTGAGTGGTACGGATCACCTAAGGTACAGTAAGGGCACAGGATGCCAAGGTGCACACAAGCCGTCTAGCATGCCCCCTAACCAACCTGCACAACCCAAGCACAAGGCAGTTTATTAGATGTCAACTGACTTGCGATCAAGCTGCGGTTCAACATCCATTCAACCAAACAGCGGTCCCGGTCGAGAGCTTCAATTTTATGGTATCAAAGCAAACGGTCTGGCCAAGGCGCTCCTTTGGATCGAGAAAGGGTAACAATGAATTGACAAGCTGAAGTGAGTGGACTATCGTGCCGGGGGGTTTCTCATCGGGGACAACTCGAGCTCGTAAACTTTATTTAGAGTGTATAACAACCCTGTCGTCTTCATGAACTGGACGTCCCTGATATTGTATCAGTGTCAAACAAGGTCGCGATCAACAGCGACAGCTAGGTATGTCCTCTTCGTCGGTGGGAAATACGTACCATCATTGCTAGGATGGGCTACTAGAATACGATGCGGAATTCTTGCCCACTCCGAGCAGTCGTGCCGAATTAACATAAACAACACGCGACGATTACTAGCTCCCTCAGCTATGCACAGAGTCGAGGGCCAATCCGGCTGCTCTTCATTGCACAACCCTGTTATCGTTTTCAGGGTGACCCATAGGGCGGCCCCCAAGCTTGCGGCTCCGCCTATGTCCTCTCTCCCTGTCGGTACCCCTATGTCTAAATGCCGCCTGGGCTCCTGCACACTATAACTCCACCGGGCTAACACGGGCTGTCCCCTAATTGGCTTGACCGGCGAGGGTTCCCCGAGTTAGTTGGGGATCGCGAGGAGCCGTCTGACTGCTATACCTATGCTTGGTTTAAATACTTCTCTGGGGAGAGAGGGGGGGCTGTTCGCATGAGCGGAATGGGGGACCTTCAACACATGTCCCAAGCGCTGCGAACGTCTACGGTCTCCTTGTCCTAGCCTATCAGTCAGCCGCCATGGCGTCGAAAAGGCCGACCTGGGTTTCAGCGGCACCAGGCCTTTCGGATCTGAGATCAAGACGCCGGTGCTGGACAGGGTACCGAACGAAGGCGTGCGCCTGGCCAGCTTCCACAGGGCCTCGGCGTGCTCCCCCACGCGGTCCATGGTCTTCTCCGGCATCGGCAACCACGTCACAGGTCTCGGCCGGATAGCCGAGCACATAGGTAAGAACCGCGAGCTGTTCAACTGCAAGCCGAGGTACGAGAGTTATCTCAACTTCCATGTGGCGGCGCTGTCTGAGATCTTACAGGACTCGGGCTACCTGACCCTTATATCCGGAAAATGGTTAGTTCCGGTCCGTTGCTATACCGACTGCGCGACCTGTGGTGATAACCGATCTTGAAAAGGCATCTCGGCATGGCGAAGGAGCATGCGCTCTTGCTCGAGTGGCTTTGATAAGGGGCCCCTTTATCCCGCCAGAAGCCGAAACCACTACAACTACGAGCCACAGTTCAAGGAGGGCGAGCCGAGACCTTCCCTGGCGACCGCTGACCCGAACGTGTTCTGGATGCGAGACAGCCAGTACCTGAACCGGTGGACGGGGCTGCCGAGCGACTTCTGTTCGACGAAGACCTTCACGGGCGAACTCCTGGACTACTCCCAGAACAGGAACCTCGAGAAGAAGGGGAAGCCCTTCTTCCCTACCTCGCCTACACTGCGCGGCGTCGGCGCGTAAGATGGAGACGTTCGCCGTCATGTTGCACGTCGTCGAGTACCTGGAGTCAACGGGGAAGCAGGACAACACCTTCATCCTGTTCATATCGGACAACGGGGCCGAGGGCACGCTGCCCGAGGCGCTGCCCATGCTCAATGGCGCGACCAGCATGGGCGCGCTCATCCGGAAGCACTACGACAACTTCCTCGAGAGCATCGGCAACCGCGATAGCTTCACCTGGTACGGCGTGAACTGGGCGTGCGTCTCGATGGCGCCGTCGCGCGGCTTCAGGACCTCGATCACCGAAGGTGGGATCCGGTGCCCGTGCCTCGTGCGGTACCCGCCGCTGACGGCTACCGCCACCTGCACAATGAACGGGCAGCACACCAGCGCCTTCACGACGGTCATGAACGTGCTGCCGACGGTGCTCGAACTCGCGGGGGCGCCACACCCACACCCACAACCGTTCGGGGGTCGCGAGGTCATCCCCGCGTGCGGCAGGTCGTGGGTCACGCACCCGGGCGGCATCACCGGCGAGGTGCAAGACCCGGACACGACCATCACTGGGCGGGAGCCGTTCGGGCTGCGGGCGATACGGCAGGGGACGTGGAAGGCCGTCTACATGATGGCGCCGCGCGGCCGCGAGTCCTGGGAGCTGTATGAGATGGAGGCCGACCCCGGCGAGATCAGCGACCTGGCCGAGAGGGAGTCCGAGGTCCTGAAGCGCCTCGTACAGCAGTGGAACGTCTACTGCGCGAGACGGGCATGTTCGACCGGGATAGAGTTTACCACGTCGTCAAGGATAAGCGGGTTACATAGCGTGTTTAATATGAAAAGAACAGTTCTCGACAGCCACTCTGCTTGGTTCTATTTTGGTGAGGATATATATCTTGATGTTCGCGTTTGATTCCTAGTAGCGTTCATGGCCCTGGTCCTGTTGGTCCCAACCATTGTATAAGTGCTAGGAGGAGTCGCGTCAATTTACATATCTACTTATATTAGAGGGTTTATGATAATGGGCATGCGTTTGATCAAAGCCGCCTTCGGAGTTCACCTATATAGTTCTATCATGGTCCAATATGGACGAAGTCGCTATGAATACTATATCATACACCCCAGCCAAAGAGAAAATGTTGTTTGTGACCGATTTGGACTGAGTAATTAACGCTCTCTACATTCCCACAATTCCCAGTCTGGAATATCCTATCATTCAATTCAGAACCTAAGGTAGTAAAGCGGTCGAACAAGCGACATGGTGCCCGGCTGGCTAGGGGATATCATCAATATATTAAACCTATATGGTTTTGCAACAAGGATTTTCATGATTCTCATGCCAGCTTAGATGCCCCAATTTTTAGCTTGCGGTTGTCGAACGGGAATCGACGGCCAAGTCATTGCCAGGGGACAAGAACCCTCGTGGCTCCGATGGGGTAGTTGTTACAGTATCCGATCACACCTGCTCCGACTCGACGACCGAGACCCTAGCGCCGTCTCCCTCTCAGGTCCCCCATCGTCCCCGCCGCGCACAACCAAGACCTGCGCCTGGCTGAACTTGCCGGACAGGGACCTTGTGGAGGAACAGCCTGTCGACCTCCCCAATGGTGCGCCCCTTGCACTCGGGCACGCAGAAGAAGGCGAGGACGGTGGCCAGGACGGCCGCCGTGCCGAGTATGAGGCAAGACCTTGGCCCCAGCGCGGCGTACGGGATGTTGAGGGGGTAGGGCGTCGCGTACGTCGTCACGAACCCGGACGATGGCAAAAAAGCATTATTAATAGCTGTCGCATAAATAACTATTCGTACCTTTTCCCTCGTCGCCTAACGGTGAAAAAAAATAAAAGACTAAAAAAAAAAAGGGGGGGGGGGTTACTGAATGATGACGTTGACCGCGGAAGTCGTCCTATACGTCTTGCCACGCGGACGGGCCCTCGGCGGTCAGGATATGGGACAACGGAGTCCAGTTCAAAGAGAACCCGAACCCGAAGATGGCCAGCACCGCGATGATTGCTATTTTCATTCGCGAACTGACATTGGCGGGGGCACCCAGGCCGGCCATGGTGCAAAGGCGCGACGATCTGGATAGCGCCTCCGAAAAGCAGCATTTGTCTATTGTAGTCAGCCCGGCGTTTCAGAAAATCGCTTGAGCGCTAAGGGCGGGAGGTGGAGATTGAACATACCGTCTCTCCCCCCTGTTTACAAGGGACAACTGCACTACGGCGCCCAACAAGCTGATGAGCTGGTTGACGACCGTCATGATGTACGGGTCCACGCTGTGGAAGGACTCGATGTGGACGGTTGCCGTATTTGTTGGCGGATGCCTTGCCGGTAAGCTGTAAGAAAAAGTTGACATTGCAGACGATCATGGTTCGCCCATCCTGAAGAGGTCGAACCAAGTGCCTTTCTCCGTCTCTTCGGCTAGGATAATTCTGAGCGCGTCGAGTTCTTGGTCCATTTCCTCTTCGGTGAAACAGCCGGCTCTGAGTCTTCGCAGGGCCTTGACGGCCTCTTCTTCGCGGCCTTGTACGAGGAGCCGCCTGGCGACCGTGGGTATCAACTGGTTAGCCGGTCCAGACGAGGGGAAACAGAATCAGCCTCACGATCCATGTACTTACCTCAGGCACGAACCAGATGCAAGATGCCAGGATTGCCGGGATGATAAAGAAGAGCCCAAATGGAGCTTGCCATTGCAAGTTGCCTTCGAGTTGCGCTGTACCATAGCAGATCAAACTCATTATCAGACCTCCGGTCTACCGAGTATTAGCGTATTATCGTTTTAGTCAAACTTCGGATGAACTTACGAAGAGGATTAGCAGATAGGTCTCAACGACGATACCGCGGACCTGTTTGGGCACAATCTCCGAGTGGAAGACGGGAACCACGGCAGTTCCATTCCAACGTAGGCATCTGGTCCCGCATTAATGAATTTGAATATAGACAAAACTAGAGCCATACACTTACAGTTAAGGATTCTGGCCGCCGGAATCTGACGACGGGAACGACTCGGGAACGTGATGGCGGCCGTGTCCAGTGCGTGGACCGACATGACGAACATGATCATTCGATGTCCCCATCGCGCGCTGATCTCGCTACCGACTAAGAGGCCAGTGGGAGAAAGGGTTCGGTCGGACCCAGTCCACCTCTGCCACGAGGGGGAAGATCCAGGATTCTCCTAGCGATGGCGAATCCAATAGATGGGAGGCTGTTGATGAGGGTAAGGAAGTCGGCATCGATGACCCAGTCGTCAGTCTTAGGGTCGTACACTCCGAACTGAAGCTCGAACGCGTCCATGACATGGGTTGTCGAATACGCTGTCTGGTCGAAGCCGAAGTTGAATTGCGAGATGGCTATCAGACCCACGGTCAGAGTCTTGTTGAATAGCTTTCTCACATGGCCAAGCTGTGCTCGAGACCTCCTCTCTTAGAAGACTTTTTTCGGGGTGCTTGCTAAGATGGGTCCGTAGAAGTTGCAGATCCTAACCGATGAGAGCGATGTCGAGACCTCCGCAGTGGGCTCGTTCACACCTTTATAAGCACGAGAACCTGTTGGCGCTCAAGTTCGCCCCTGATCAAGTATCGGGGATCGATAGATATCTTGCGGGTCCCGGCAGTCGCGCGAAGAACTTTTACAAATTCGAACCTAGCTATTATGCTAGAGATCTGGAGATGTCCAGGCGCGGCGCTCTCATGTGTCGTAACCCCGTGCTATCGGCCTACACGCCCACATCCAGCCCCAGTAAATTAAGAACTTGTTTTACTCTCATAAAGTGCATTTGTAGCACTGGCACTTTTATCCCTCCGTTCGTGATATAGAAAGCTCAGAACCACTTAACAAGGGGTTTCTCTGCCTTAGGTGCACAGCATTTTTAGGCCCACACGGCCCCCTTAGGTTTCCCCCTCCCACAAAAGGGCGGGGGCTGCGGAAGGTAGCAAGGGTTAGATGCATATATTACACAAGCCCCTTGAGAGGATCATCAGCCATGATTGCACAGCAATTTTAGGCCCACACGGCCCCTTAGGTTTCCCCCTCCTACAAAAGGGCGGTTTGGGAGGGGGCTGCGGAACCCTGCTCTCACATTCACAGCATTTTTACGCCCACACGGCCCCTTAGGTTTCCCCCTTCCACAAAAGGGTGGGGGCTGCGGAAGGTAGCAAGGGTTAGCTCCTATAGCCAGCCTTACTTCTAGGCCGGGCCATATAGGGTAGCTTTCCGTCAGTGCCCACTGCAGTAGAATAGGGTCTGTCCATCAGACAGCCCAGCCCAGCTACAAGGACCCAGAGTTCGTCGTGGCCTATCAGCAGCATACGTAGAGATGATCCTTGCCTTCGTCTAAATTCTCTCTAAGCATACTAAGCTTTGTACGAGTGCCCGGTTTCCGCAGCCTTCTCCCCTATTCAGCGACACGTGATCGCTCATCAAGACTCACGGTTGACCCGTCCCCAGAGTTTTGAGGTTTGGTTCCCCACACAACTCGCTTTCATAGCCTTCTTTCTTTCCAGGTGTCCTCGTATTAGTCGGCAGCCGAGATTATGCAGAGGTCCAGGACTTGGAAGCCGTACGATTTACGCACGAAAAGCGGCACAAGCAATGATATAAGCAATGCCATAGAACCTCGGTCAGGGGCTAACGCAGCTACCCCTGAGCTGGGGCCTGTGGTTCGTCGCGATGATTCCGCGCCTTCGGGAACGACCCAGGCTGCGCTAGCCTACTACAACACGACCGGGAGACATCCGGCGAACCCGGCCCGCTCAGTTGCCGAATGACAATGGGGTCAACGATCTGAATGTACAACGATCGTCATCGCTGAACCAAGTGCAGGGACAGCACAGTGATCAACCGAACCGTCCGCAGTTCACCCGATGTGGGTGAATCCTGATGTCCTGTTTGTTGTGTCGAAGCCGAAAGGTGAAGTGCGACAACAATAGGCCGTCATGTGGTTACTGCCGGCTCCACGGGGCTGATTGCGCCTACCCAGATACGCCAATAGATTCGGCCCGGCTGGGATTGGACCTAGGGTTGCGTGTCCTTCAAGCCCTTGCACATAATGACGTCTCGAACAGCGAAGTCCTGGAGAGGCTCAACCATGCTGTCTCCTTGTTGGAAGAGATTCGCAGCTCCACTGTAAGCATGCAAGTGTCGGCAGGAGTAACATTTCCGGTCATGTAGTCCAGGGACTTCCAGTCGCTAGATTACACTTTGAACTCCAAAGAAACGGAATTTAGTGCAGAGAGCGCGTTCACAGACGACAGCGTCGGAAAGCTGGAGATACCCGAGACTGCAGCACGAACAAGCGCCTGTGAATCGAATCTGCGATGGCCTTTGTGTGAATATAGCCGGCCTCGAGGAGCAGGCAACGTCGTTTCCTCTACATAATTTAACTAGCGAGGTCCCCAGCGAACCGAGACGGCAGTTGACAATAGACCAGGACGTTATCTGGTCATTGTGCCAGCGATTTCTCGTTCTTCTATACGAGAACAACCCGGTACTTGACTTCAAGAAGTTCAAGCAATACGGTCGTGAAGCGGCCGAATATGGACCAGACTGGGATAGTCCAGGATGTCTCGTGTTATGTGAAGAGCCCAGCTACACGTAGGCATCATGGTATGAAAATCTCTGACAGACGTACAGTTGCTGGTATGCGCACTTGCCAGTCTAGTCACTCCATATGATCCAGGCCAGTTTATAAACGTAACAAATCATACCGCCGGTTCCCAAGAGTGGCCAGCAACTTTACGTTCCACGGCGGAAGCGAACGGCGAGGCCTTTTCGAACGCGGCGCAGCATCGACTGGGACTGCTTTCAGACAGCTTTCTCGCAATCCAGCGCACCTACTTCGCCGGACTGTATGAGAAGTTGCCGTGAACCCTTACAGGCATGGCATGTGTTAGAAGACGCATGTGTACGCTTCCAAGTCCTGCTTTATGGCAAAGCTCTGTCATCGAACACGGCTGGCCCAGAGGAGCAGAGAGCGAGGCACATCGAGTAGCGGCTGTACTGGTCGTGTGCGAAGGCAGAATGGTCAGCGTGTGCAGCCGCGGTCACGCTGGCCAGTCATACTAACACATTCGTCTCAGTGAACTCAGAGCCGGGTTGCAACTACCGGCCTCCGGTCTACTCCGGTTTAAATACCCAGACCTTTTCCCGGCGTTGTCATTCCCACCGGCGCTAGAAACCTCGGACTCCGACTTACCAACCGAGCGTGAACTGTGGGCTGGTTTAACGGATCAAAGTCCGGCTTCAAGTTCCGATGCCTACGCAGCCTTAGGTGGAGAGCGCAGTTGGCTGTAGTATTGACCGAAATCTCCTCCCTGCGGAGCATTATGAGCCGTGTTCTAGTCGACTTATACGGCGCGGGGGAAGCGGCTCGGTTGGCTGATATATCAGGCTTGCTCAAAAGCATGTAGCGTATAGCGAGGAGGTTGAGCTATGGTGAGTTTCCAATGGCTGCTACGGGTGAAACCACGAGTAGTAGTAGTCGAACCGTGTCTAACTTACTAGTAGGGGCTATTATCTTCCTCTATAGCTCCGATTCCCTGCGCCTTTCTCCGACACTTCAACCAGACCCCAACGGCCGGGGAACGAGTTGTCTTTTCTTCCTGCAGACCCGGTACCAGTTCGTCATCGACTGGCTTCATCGCCCGTTCCTGTACTGCATTCTGCACTCTACAGAGTCTCATCTCCACCCCGCGCAGGTTCCAGCCCACTCTATCTACTCCCGCTAGCTCAGAGAAGCACTGATGCGAGTCGCGCCCTAATCTGCATAATCGCGGCGCATCACCGCCATGGGGGAATCAGGGGTCTCGTCCGGCAGTCGTTTGAATGCGCTTTGCTGCTGGTTGCCGCTGCGTGGACAGAGCTGTCCAACCGGGTACTTGTCCTGAACGAGCCGCGCATTAGGCCGCCTGCCGACTGGCTCCAGCTTACGCGCTTGACAGCGGCGACTATTCATGGGTGGAAAGTGTCGGGAGCGGGCACCTGCAGTGGATGTGTAGGACCCTGGAGCACTTGGCGGACTCTTTGCAGAACTGAGGGCACATGAGAAGGACTTCACTAGTGTAGGGGGTTTCGCTTTTTATAAATTGCGGTTTCTTGTCGGCAGTTGTGGTGATTTGTTGAATGGAGGTTGAAAGGATTGCAAGGGCTTTGATATGTGGCCCTAGGATTGCAAGGACAAAGGGGTCTAGGCTATATTAGCCATGGAGATCCCACTCATCTAGCTAGGACAGAGAAATCAAGCAACCTAGTTCCCCCCAGCCTGAAGAATTGCAACATTTTGCCGACATTTCTCTTAAAAAGCTTTGTATAGGAGTAGACCAACCACCATTCCACGGGGGGAGAGAAGCCTCTTGGGGAAGGGATATGGTATATTGGATTCGCGACAGGTTAAAGGGGACATTGGGAACATTGGGAACATTGGTGACCTTCTACAGGTCGTTAAGGTGTATTAAAGGCTGTCTCAATGTACGTTACAACAATCTGATGCCGTCTGGCTGGCTTCGGAAGCTTGAAGGAAGCGGCCTTCAAGCAGCTGTGGGATATTGGAAATTATGGAATCTTGGATAGGATTGGCCAATTGGACGGTAGATTAGTAGTGTAACAAGCTTTACGCATCGGCATGGCATAGCCATAGACCAACTGCCATCGTTGATTTCGACTCTTTATTACCTATTACAGAGGCTCACATCAACAGCTAATGTCTCATATGTTGAAGACGTAAGTAGGGGTCATAAATCTGAATAGCATACCAGAGATGATATACTCGATAGGCGGCCCGCACCGTTGCAGTACGAGGCAAAAAGACCCCATGGAAACGAGCCAATGACTCGAAGTTACTTCATCTTATAGAATTTCCGGGGCTATCGAGATTGCCAGAGCTGCGCAACGAGACAAAGTTACACAGACCGCCAACCAGAACGCCAAACGGCACTTCCGGAGGCGATGAGCCGCATATAAGTAAGAGCAGACCTCAAACCGGGAACCGTTATGTTGCCTAGTGAACCCTTACTAGCAGCTCTCAGTAAGTCATCTTTAGGGCGCCTCGTTTAGAATCAATCCATAGTTCAAGCAGCAAAAGAATACCGGGGAATTTTGGATGGCTGAACCAGATGGATTGATTAAAGACTGTGTACCCGCGTACGCCTACCCCTCACCCTAGGCCTATATAAAACCCGAAAAGTCGATCGTCGTGCGTAGAATCGCGCCAATTAGCCCCGAGATCCAACGGGAGGCTCACCTTTCCCCTACGATTCCGCGCAGCTTCCTTGACTTGATTGTCCCGTAAGGTGCGGAATCCCCTGCCTCCATTGGCACCTCTTGTCCTTTCTATGTGGGGCTAAGCACGAGGGAGAACAATTAGTTGCGTCCGGGACACAGCACAAATACAAAATCCGTTTCTGGCGGACTGCTAGATGATGTTAGACTGAACCATCGATTTTCTGTTTACAGCGACGGTGTTTCGGCAGCGATTCGTTTAACAGAACCCGGTCTCACAGAATCCATCACGACGCTGCGCAGGGGCCTATCCTTTTAGCAGTCTAGAGTCTTAAGGGATACTAGCGGTCGATATTCAGAATTGCCGGACAATAGCATATTGCAACCAACGCATTCACGTCTCACGCATCTAGCATGTCGCTCGAGGGCAAGGTATATGCCATTACTGGGGGCGCGAGCGGCATCGGCCTAGCAACGGCGAAGATATTGTCTCAGAGAGGGGCAACCGTGGCTATCGCAGATATAGACCCTGAAGCAATGAAGATGACCGAGGACTATTTCACCTCACTGGGCGTACCTTTCACCATAGCCAAAGTGGACGTTTCAAAGAGGGACGAAGTCGAAGGATGGATCAACGGCATTGTTGACAAGTTTGGCCGGCTCGACGGCGCCGCCAATGTTGCGGGTGTCATAGGCAAACATCATGGCATAAGGGAGGTCGCCGACTTAGACGACGACGAGTGGCATAAGATCATCGGGGTTAATCTCACCGGCACAATGTACTGCCTGCGGGCCGAGCTTCGGAAGGTGGTTGATGGGGGCTCCATTGTTAATGTATCCTCTATACATGGTCTTCAGGGTATCAACCGGACAAAGATCTAAATCCCGTCATTGCAAGTACTGACGGGTTGGCAGGATTTGCGAAACACGGCGCTTACGATGCTAGTAAGCATGGTATCATAGGTCTGACGAAGGCGGCGGCAAAAGAGAACGGCCATCGAGAGGTCCGGGTCAATGCGGTAGCACCCGGAGCGATCCACACCCCGCTAATGGAGAAGAGCTGGAAGTTCCTCGGCCGGCCCTCGGATGCACCATTCGACGACTCAGCCGCCTTTGGGAGACAGGGAACGTCGGAGGAGTGCGGACACGTTATTGCCTTCCTCTTGGGCCCAGACAGTAGGTATGTGAGCGGCAGCGTCTATAGCGTCGATGGAGCGATGTAGGTTGCCCTAGTAACCGGGAGACCTGTGGGGGACAGGCTGGAAACATCAAGCAATGTAGCGGGTACGGCTTAGAAGACGTCCTCAGGGTTAACGAAATGGTTTCTTCCGTCGTCTCGGATGTGCTTCAGGTCTTTGTCCCGTCTCATAGGCTTGCGCATGTCGTAGGCGTCCTCGCCGCCAGCAGTCGGATCGTTGACATTTTCGCCGTAATAGTCCTTAACGACGCGATAAACGCTATACCCCATGCCCTCATAGAATCTGATAGCATTGGCATTACTCTTCCTGACAAAGAGGTCGACAAACCAGGCGTCTGCCTTGTCGGCAGCAGCCTCGAGTTGCTCCGTGAGGATAGTGCCGATGCCAGAGCGACGGGCTTCGGGAGCGACAGTGAGAGCTGTAATATGTGCGTGCCATGGTAGGTGGTGCTCGGAATACTGAAGATACTCCGGGGAGCTCTCAACTTTGCCCATGACTATACAAGAGTCAGCCAGCAAGACTAGTCAACATTTACAAGGGTTGAAGTTAGGCGTACTGTATCCCACGATACTCCCTCTTTCGTCCTCGGCGACCTGGAACAGCTCAGGCCATCTCGCATAGTACTGGAAATAGAAACTCAAGTCGTAAGTCTCGGTCAATGGATCAAGATTGCATTTAGAGATCCTGTTCAGGTCATCGGGTCTGAAGGGCCGGAAGCGGACCATGGTCAAGTACAGTGATGGTGGGCTTGGTATATCTCGAATGCATGTAAGTTATAGGCGCGACAAATGGAAAAGTTCGGATCTGCACCTGATTTACTCGTATACTTTCATCCAAATGTATTACATGAAGCGTCTGGCTATAAAATGTCACGAGAGGCTCAAGTTATTGCTAGCCATTGGGTAGGATAAGGAAGTGGAAGCTGATAGCCTTTGTGCCCCTCTACGAAGTTTGTAATTGCTAGCGCAAGGTACTACCTATGTAGGCAGGTACAGTAATGTTAAGACATAGGTAACGTGGGGTCACTGGGTTATCGGTTCAGGGGCACAGCAAGCCTCACCCGGCAGCTGACGGCCTGACACTCCTGATCGATACGCTGCCAGCTGGTTGGAGCCGAGACGGCTGACATATCCGCTGCCCACATACACCTGGGCAATCAGCCAATTCTGGGACAGCGCATTTCCTTTGCAATCTCGCAGGCGGGAAGATCGTCAGGGACTCAAGGCCCAAACGTGGGCCGCACGGTTTCGTCGGGGCTTCTTATAGTTGAACCTTAGTAGTAGCAATCTGGTATGTGATATACAGACAGACAATAACATATTTTCCCCAACTCGAGGAAACCCCAAGGCATGTGATATTTGGGGAATTATTAGATCCAATCAACTTTTATCACCTTAGGACCCATTTTCGGATATGGACTAAGCATTCTGTTATACCCCTGGTGTAGCAATTTACATACTAAGTTCGTACTAAAGTTATATCGTATTGCCCGCCTATTGTTGTGCCTCCTTCTCTACCAAATTTTAACTTTGCAACACCAACCAAGATACCCAGAACCCGGCGGCAGCAACAAACGAGCCAAGTGAGCCTATACACAGGATTTCACACTGTGCAAAATAAACGGGTAAACAACAGCAGTCGTGTTCGGAAAGACGAGTAACGACCTCTCAGCATAAGACCTAGACCTCCGAATTCCACGATACCGGATGTAAACGCGCGGCTGAGTAGAAATCGACTCGTAAAACCCAATTGGCTGCGCTGCTACCGAGGCCAGCTAGCTCTTAGCCATATCCATATCAGACATCCTATCATGTCAAGATCACCGCAGATGTCGCGCCATTCGCGGCATCCCTCGAGCATCGATACGTCTTACCAGCACTCCAGCCCCAGTTCCTCGCCGAAGATGCGGCGCGAGTCCAAAGCCTCCTTCCAGGAACCCCTGACGCCCTCGCGCAGCAGTATGAACGGGTCGGAGCTCAACATGCTGAGCGGTGAGAGCGTGGGCCACGACGACAACGGGCTGGGCAACCTGGCAGACGAGCTGGCGGATGCCCTGTCCGGGTCCGGAGAGGAAGACGAATACTACGAGGACGAGGAGGGGCCGTCGAATGTACAGGAGAAGGACGAGCCAGAAGCGGCAGAGGGCGTGGAGGATAGCGGGGTCGATGTGGCTAAGAAACACAGCAAGAGCTTGAGCCTAAGCGTACCTTCACCACCAGGCGGACGGGGTCATCGACGAACGGGGAGCGCCTACGACGGGAGTGAATACGGATCTGAATCCGACCTGGACACCTCGGGACTGCCGCCAAGTCTCGTTTCAAGAATCGACGCCGTCGAGTCGTTAGCTCGGAGGGGCACAGAGAGTACCGGGGGCCCCGCCGACGGTGTCTTCAAGAGGCTGACGGACGAGTTAAGAGATCTCGGGTCCCAGTCAAGCGTGGAAGGAAGTACGACAAGGTAAACGATCATGTTTCTGTGTACATACGGTGTGTACGACTTCGAGGCTAACAACACCTACAGGTTAATCACCGCACACTCGGCGCTGGCGACGCACCTGGCGCACCAGACGCGGCAGCTGCACAACCTCACGTTCCCGCTTCTGTCGCCGCTCGTGGCACCGCCGGACGCCGAGACGATCGACACGCTGGTGCTGCCCGTGCTGGCGTCGGTGTCAGAGGAGATGCCGCGCCCGGCCACGGCGGCGCTCGCCTCCCTCGCGGCGCTGCACTCGGCCACGACGGATCTCGTGCAGACGCTCAACTACCTCTCGGACACGCTGCACATGTCGCGCCAAACGACGACGACCGCGGCACGCCGCCTGCGCACCGCCCGGGACCTCGTCGCCGAGATGCGCCGCGACGATGAGCTGCGCGAGGAAGGGGAGCGCTGGCTCGCGCGCGGCGACTGGGGTGGGCGCCTCGAACGCCGCGAGTGCGCCGGCGTCTGCCGCGACGTCGTCGGCGGCTTCGAGGAGGTCTGCGACGGCTGGCGCGCCCGCCTCCTGGCGCAGGCCGAGTCGGCGTGAAAGGGCGTGGAATTCGCGTCATGCGTCCCTTCATCTTTCCATCTATCCCATCTATCTAGAAGGGGAATTCCCCATAGACTTAAGTTAGCCGGGTCCGCTCATACATTTTTGGACCGGCAGGTATGAAGCAATGGTGTCGTAAATCCTTAGAAAGGAATAATTAGACAATGAAATGGGCAAGGGAGCAAGCATCGGTCTTCTACGCCTTTCTGCCACAGAGTTTCTCGTCAATGTTCCCAGGGTCGATCGAGCCATACATCCACCCACCCATCCATCCGTCCACGCACATACAATAGACAGACAGCATCGACGCAACATCTCTTTTGTAAATGGGACACCATCACCCACACACCTCGTCACTGAGACGAGGCGGCCCCGCACAACCAACCAGCCAACCAGCCAACCACAGCCCCAGCCTCGCAGAGGAGGAGGAAGGGAAGATGAGGAGGCTAAAAGCGGCAGCGGCGTTTGTGTCCGGAGGGAGTTTTCTTGGCTGGGACATAGAGGATACAGCATCTCTTCCCGAGAAGTGCGGGATCTGGAATCAGCATTTAGGGGGAGAATGGGGAGTCGCATCCAAACATATAGATCAAGATCAACGAAACGTTTTCTCGGTTCGAACTTTCTGAGGGGGAAAACCCTTGTGTAGTGGGTGCCTCGTGGCTGTGGCTGAGTGAGATCCCTGATGTTGCTTGCTCCTTTCTAGGTATTCGCGCGGGATTGCGTGTGGTGACCACTACCTACCCACCCACCCTAGCAGCCGTGGACCAAGACTCTGGTATTTATCTACCAGATATAGGCACAGCAGGAAAAAGCGCCATCTCGGATCCGAGTCTCTTAGATTTCATGGCTCGCTGGAGTGAATCTATTTTATGTCGACGATACACCACCGGGCGATCAGTCAGATTGTATTTAAGAATTCGATACATCTCATCATCTCGACTAGCGTTACGACACGGACCAGCCACGGGATATAGCGGAGCGCACTTCGTTGAGAATCACACACATTCACTTCGCAAAAAGCGCAGATCATCAAATCTATGTTCGCAACGCTTCGACGGCCAGACTGGCTGGACCAACCGAGTTGATCTCTTAAAAAGCTATCATGCCTATCTCTCTTTCGGGTGCTAATCACCCGACTGAACGACGCATCGGGCACCTCAATAAAACCGCCTGGCTCTAAAGTAAGGACGCCCTCTCGATGCGATCATCCTTTCCTTGCCTTCTTCCCCCTTTAACCCTTCGCAGCCGCGACGCAAATCGTAAATCGCTCAGTTCCAAAAACCCCTAGATATCATATCATGGCTTCGTCACAGGAAACAGAAGGCTCGCTACATGCATAATGTTATATGAAGACGCCGAGACAGGAAAGAAGATGGCCAGAACGCCGGTGGGAATGCAAAAGCAACCGTTATGTGATGGGTATTTTTTCCCCCGCCTTGAAGTTATCGTAAAGCTTCCGTAGTGTCGTGAAGTGACTGATGGAAGTGGAAATTTCGTCGTTATAGTATACGCGTGGAGTAGTAAGTTGAGGTGAGCGGATCTCACATACTTTTCCAACGGATGGGTTGAGTTGAGATTGTAGGCGGGGTATTCCCGAAGAGCATTCGAAATGCCTCTTCATCACCGGATGACGCCCCAGTCAGCTAGCCTACCCCCGCCGCTGTCGCTGTCTTCCCTCTGGCCAGGTCTCCGTCCAAATGTGGTCCAGAATCTGAGGGTCTCGTCACCCGCTCCAGTCACGATCGTCCGGCCGTCGGGGCTCATAGCCAAGTACAGCACCCGGTAAGTGTGGCCGGTGAGACTCACAACCTGCGTCATGGAAGGGTATTTCCAGACGACGATCTGGTTCTGGCTGTAGCCGTGTGTCGAGACGATCTCGTTGGAGTTCTTAGACCATGCAATATTGCAAACCTGGCTGCCTGTATCGATCTCGTTGATAACTGTGCCGCGTACCGTATCATGGAATATTATCCTCCTGTCAGCGGTTCCACCACCGGAGGCGAGCAGGCCACGTTGGTGTGGCGACCAGGCAATCGCTTTCACAGCTGCCGTGTGATCTGAGAATTTCCAGAGAGGCGTTTCTGAGAGCTTATCCCACACCATAAGTTTATTGTCGTTGCCTCCACTCGCTAATTGGCCGTCTTCGCAGTTCCACTTAAGACCGCATACTTCTTGTTTGTGGCCCATCAGTTTCCGCATCCATTGATCTGGAGCCCTGACATCGCGGTGGTATATGAGGCGATCCCGAGATCCTGAGCTCAGGATATGCGTATTCCACGCTAGAGATCCCACACGAGCTGTATGGCCCGTCATCGTTCTTAGGCGCCGAGTCTTCTCCGCATCCCAAATTTCTACCAGGCCCTTTCCGGTACCGATGGCGAGATGCGTGCCTTTTTGGATCCACGATACACTCGTGACGGTATCATCCTCCAGCGTACATAGCTTGTTCACTCGACTCGTCTGGGCGTTCCACATGTATACGCTCGAGCCTAAGCCGACACCTAAAACATTGGCACTACCCCAGTCCACCAAATTTAAGTAGAAGTCATCCGCTAACTCCGGGGCATCTAGTACTTTATATGGGACCTTGCTGACAGCCCTAGGTTGACGCCGTGGGCTTAAAAGCATCTGTTGGCTCCCAAAACGAACGGGCGACAGGCTATAAACCTCAGAACGGGTATCCAGATTGGGGCCATGGCGGCTTTGCGGGGTCCTAGAAGGTGTTGGATGGCCAGCAGCGTTGGGGTGATGGCGTGGTGACATATATGAAAAGAGATTCTTATGCGGTGTCGAGGGTGTAAAGCTTGAGGGTAGTGATGGAGGGGGGTTATTCGGAGGGGTACGTGACCGTGTGCCATCGCGCCCATGTGAAGAACGGCGTGGACCTGGGAGGCTGGTATCTGGTGATAATGTCGCCGGAGCAGCTTGTGGTATCGTGTTCTCAAATAGCTCAGCCCTCAGCAAAGTTGAGAATGTACGGTTTGCTTCCTCAGCTGATAACAGTTAGTATACATAGATTGCGAATCAACTGGGCGACATACTCCTCTGAAAATGAAGCTCGCCGTGTGGGGTGCGCTTCTTCTGTTTTGACGGGGTCGCAGGCGAGCCTTCGTCGTGCAGTAGGCTGAAGCTGGCCTGCAGGTCCTGGCCGGATCGCGATGGTATGAACCTACACCAATTAGCGATCTTTGTCCACTAGGGAAATAACGACAAGCATCATTAATAATGGGAATAAGGAGGCATCAAACGGCCGAGGCTAGAAAGAAAGGCGACGCGATCGATGGCGCTAGAGAGCGAACTGTGGGCGTGTGCACTTACCTGTCCCCGTTTATTCTCTGTCGTTTCCTGCTCGGACTGACACCGGGTGTACTCTCTCGTCTATCAGCAGAAACCTCCCTCGAAAGCGCTCGTGATAACGTGTCGGGGTCAATCCCGAGACCTCCTACCAAGTCGCTGACTCTGCCACTAGTTCTTGCACTTCTCGAATTACCGTTCTCCCCGTTCCGCGACGCCTGCAATCTTCCCCGGTCTGATGGTGGCGGAGGGGTTGCTATCCTCGAGGGGGTTCGAGTAGCAGGTCTACTATCCGTTTCATCGGCTGATCGTTTCGGTACAGCTGGTGGCAGGGGCGCCATCGCAGCCGCTGGTTCTGACTCTATCGTCATGCTGGTAGAAGCGCCGAAATACCACGGTCGGTAATCCGTGAAAAAAAGAAACGAGTACTTCAACAACTGGTTGAAATCTTGGGAAACGCAATATCTGGCGGTGGTTGCGATGAAGAATACCGGATGCGTCGCCGATTGTTTACGGTTTTAGATTCGGAGGGCAAGTTGTTTTTGGTCGAATGAGTGACGAAGAAGAGCTGTCGGTGGGTTGCGAACTGAGCTGAGTTCCTACTGTTCCTCAGAGGAAACCCTTCCGGTGCACAGCTAGGCTACTGCATGCTGGTGGTCTCCCTTCCACGTCTGCTCAGTCAAGACCTCAATTATTTGAAGCCTATTGGAGCTCGGGAGTGCGATATAGTAGTTGCTAAGAATTATGGCCGGAATGACGAGTCGCTGTTAGTGTCGTATTATGCTGTAATATGGTGTATTGCTACTGTTTGAAGTTGTCAGGATACCGTAGGAAGAGGAATTCTGTGATCGCGAAGTGTCGTGGTGGGTATATTGCTGTCCGTGACTAATGTTATTAACGGGAATGGGCGGCGGTATGTATGCAACGATTTTGATGATGAGAGGCTTGGTGGATCAAGCACAGGAGGATGGCACATCGGATGGATGATTGCAATGATTGATTGAAGCGCCTTGTCCCTGTTCAGTCGCGCCTAAGAAGCACGGGCCATAAAGCTAATCCTAATATGGTGATCTAATTTATGCACACATTTCCTTCGTAAACAATCCCACCACCTGAGGACAACCCCTCAATTTTGCAGTAGGTATTTGCGTCGATGCCAAAGAAAACCTAGTATTGAAGCAAGAGTGTAGTCTTCTCCTGTTATCATGCATTCACAAGGAAAGGCTTTTAGGATATATCCGAGGCGGTTGAGAATATACTGAAATGTCCCCGTTCTTTGATGCTGAATTCTGTTCTAATCCCCTTGCCACGGATGTTTCTTGGTGGCTGGAAAGCGCGTGGTGGATAGTTTCGTGATCGTGAAATCAATGTTATTGTCGAGGTGGTTGGGTTTGGTGGAATGCCAACTTGAATACCGCACATTGAGATCACCTCTCTATAGCCCGCTGCGGGGATGTATAAGAACACCCAACCTTCAAGGTTCGTGGAAGGGGGGTTGTAGGCCCCTCGAATTCAATTCCCGCGTCCTTTACGCAATGCCTGATGGCCTGTCAACAGGCCTATCGCGTACAGTAGAAACAAAACAAAACGCCAAGCCAAGAGACGCGACTCGCCAGGGGGGCCACCGACCTCTCGGACCACTCTCCGTCATGAGCCCCAGGCGGCTGCGGCTAAGAGACTCTGCTTCTGGACGCAATAGTGGGGTAAAGGCTGCTTTCGCGCAGCCACGTCGATGATGCGCCGCGGTGCTTAAATTTGTTTATTTTGCTCCATAGGCTCCCGATGCGACGCGCGCCGGATGTTTCCGAATGGTCACACCTCATTGCATCCTAAACTTTAGGCGGTTGTTGTTCATGTCAACCCCAATTCGTGGCTCTGATGCAATGCAGAGGCATTGGTTACATGCATACTTTGACATCAGGCTAGAGTTCTTTCAACAGAGAAGATTGGATAAATGTAGGAAGTAAATTATGCTACTCGACTTTGGTTGATGATCCCATATGGATTAACCCGGTGCTCTACAATGAGTTGAGAACTAGTATGTGCGTTCATTCTAACAACTTATCGAAGGCTTGTTTGGCATGAGGCCAATACAATTTATAGTGGCCTACATCCTCTCACTCAAAGTGCCTAATAGTCTGGGGCTTTAGCTTGTGTGATTGCCCATGTGCATTCAGGGGCCTGCCAGCCAGCACGTCATTCAGCCTGCCGTGTCAACCCCGGGAAAGGCCAGATTGGAGCAAAGCAGCAATAAAGCTCGATATTTTCATTTCAATGTTGACTTCCCTGTGCATTTCCGAAATCTTACGGCTCTTGAGGCAAGAGCTCTCGTGTCCGGTAGGTGAAAACCAGCAGATACATCGGTCTTTCCTTACACCTCGCGTACTTCCAGCTCCGGGATTCCTACTGATGATTATTGTTTCGGCTAGTTGAAGAATTTAGAGTGATACCTGTTGGTCAAAATGTCAATATGAGCCACCCAAAGCACCCCCCATTCCCCAAGGAAGGTTCATAGAACCCGGAGCGTCTAACTCATCCTGTCAGGGCCGTTCGAACAGTGAGCCTTTTGGAACTGTATCGGTTTGCTTCGTCAATGACCACAGGTCGGCCTAATTATTCCATGTTACAGATTATTACTCCAAATAACAAGTCTCTAGTTACCATAGGGCTTACCTAGGAAGACTTGACCATCGCTTCTTATTCCTAAACCCTCCTGTATCAACTCATTGGTTTTCTACCTCTTAATACTCATAATGGGCCATCCGCCCCAAAGGCATCGGACCGGACAGGACACGAATGCGGTGATACTGCCGCCACCCAAAATCAACTTTTGAGACAATCCCTAGTGAGCTTCAAATTAATATGCGTCAACTCAACTCAGGTCGAGGCGCCTTTTGAAAAGGTAAACAAAGCAATAAGTCACATAATGGACGAGTTCCGGGAGCTGAACGAGATGTTCAGCACAGCCGAACCGAAGACGGTCGGTGGCGACGTTGGGAGATAGCGCATCGTATACAACAGGATGACTCGGCGCACGGAGATCGGATCCAGCTGGAATAAGCCTCAAATCGTGATTAAAGACGCGATGTTGACCAAGCCGGCCGCCCTTGGTCTCCTTTTGGCCTCCATCGGCTCCTCAGGGGGCAGTTGTCTGAGCGGCGTCTCGGAACACTATCTACCAGTGCGTCCGCACCTGGAGACTGCGCATAATATGTGGCTTCGGGGGACGCGATCTCCTCTTCAACTTCAACCCGATCGCCCGCCGGGCACTGCGTATCGGTGATTGCGCCTCACAGCTCTCCTCTTGGGTACTGCAATAAGCCAGCTGCTAAACAGCTGCTAAGTCCGAGAGTCGCAAAGCTCTTCGCGTCGCACTCCCTCGCGTCCCCGGCATCCTGCAGAGCAGTTTCGTGTCCGGATTGGCAACTGCCGGCACATCCGCAATGGCTTCTTTCGATATCTGGATGGTGGCCCTAGCCATCGACAAGGCCCGAGGCGTGGATGCGCCGGGTCAGGGGCGCGCCTCAATAATTTTTTTAGCACCCCATGGCTGCGCACTCGGGGGATTGAATCTTTCTGTCAAACAGCGCTCTGATGACAGGCCGGTCAGATACCGGGACATCCATGTTTCTTAGCAGAGAGACAATTGGGGGATAACCAAATTCTAGATGCTATGTACCGTAGTTAGTTATCCTTGAATACAGATGTCACTTAGAGAAGATTGTGGAAAAGCCACGAGGGTTCTGTTTCGTGCGTGTTGGGATCTTCTGGCTCCGAAATTCTTAAGTTACTATGATTTTGGTTCATGAAGTGATTCATGCAATAAAGATACGTACAACGATTTTGGCAGCAATGTTTGATACATACATAGTTAACGTTATCTCGTCGTAAATTGGTAATATCCCCCATCTTCAAAAGTTCCTGTGGCTTAACGAAGTTGTTTTTGTGATCATTCCAAGGCTGAAGTGTGGCTGATAATGACGGTGATGTGCATGCGACTTGAGGTCTCCTGTACCTGCAGTTTCAATTGCAGGCTTTATGTATCTTAAGTATACGGTACACAGTACAATAAGGGTTGGCAGACACCACTATCGAATACAGTTGGGGACAGTCTTGCGTGTAGCCCTGGACCTGGCAGCCGCAACTTGTCCATATCTGTTCTTGACGGTGGGAATTATTTCGCCGCCTCACTGCCCTATAACAAGCTGCCATATGCTCCTGATCTCGAGAGCTACTGCATCTCAAATTTATTTACACAGTAGAGATCCAGTTGGCAGCAGCACCAGATTTCTCAGAACCTCTCGCATTCCCTCCTACACTACAGAACTCACTAGAGCCGGGCAACTCACCACCACGCAAGGCCAGATCGCCGGATTGATTGCTGCTATTTGGCTAAATTAATAAGAGCCCGGGACACGATCACCTGGCGCGCGCACATTCAAAATGGAGTACGACGCTCTGAAGGATCAATGGAGCGAGGTCGAGGAACGTGACGGAGTTCGGTTGAGTTGGAATGTGTTTCCAAGCTCTCGCATGGTTAGTATGCCCCGTTGAGAGCCATCCCCGCTACCATTCTACCTTCCGAAGCGACTCACTCTGACCTCCCGCTTAGGAAGCTTCTCGTCTAGTTGTCCCGATCGGTGCACTCTACACACCTCTGAAGGAGAAGCCTGAGACCCCTCTGCTGCAATTTGAGCCCGTTACCTGCAAGCAGCCATGCCGCTCCGTGCTGAACCCCTTTTGGTATGCACTCCGTACAGTGACCTCGATGTCAGACTTTCGATGCTAATAGCTTTGCCTCTGAAGTCAAGTCGATGTCCGAGCTCGGCTCTGGATATGTCCTTTCTGTCTCTCGAGGAATCCTCTGCCACCCCATTACAAGGATATCACTGCAAATGCCATCCCTCCCGAACTACATCCCTCTAATACGACCATCGAATACAAGCTTTCGAGGCCCGCTCCTAGTCCTCCCATCTTCCTTTACGTTGTTGATGTTTGTCAGGAGGAGGACAGTCTGACGGCACTGAGAGAGTCGCTGATCATGAGCTTGAGCCTTCTCCCAGAGAACGCTCTCGTTGGTCTGATCACTTTTGGCACTATGGTATGGAATATTCGGACATCCTAGCACCCTGTCACTGACCGGACGAAATAGGCTCAAGTTCATGAAATCGGATATACCGAATGTGCGAAATCGTATGTCTTCCGTGGTAGCAAGGACTACTCTGCCAAGCAGGTACAGGAGATGCTAGGTCTCCTCGCCCCGAGCCTGCGGCCTGGAATGCCCCAACAGCAGCCTGGGCGTCCGATGATGCCGATGGGCCCGGCTGCGAGGTTCTTACTACCAGTCCAGCAGTGCGAATTCCAGCTCACCAAGGTCTTGGAGCAGCTGCAGAAGGACCCCTGGCCTGTCGCCAACGACAAGCGAGCTCTTCGTTGCTCTGGTGTGGCTCTCAGCGTTGCGGTTGGTCTTCTAGAGACGTCCTTCCAGAACGCTGGTGGTCGAATAATGTTGTTCGCCGGTGGTCCCGCAACTGAGGGTCCCGGGATGGTAGTTGGACCCGAGCTCAGGGAGCCGATCCGATCGCATCACGATATTGACCGCGACAACATCAAGTACTACAAGAAGGCCTTGAAGGTAAGTAACAATTTCCATGCCTATCAATCACTAAGGCTAAATCGCTTTAGTTCTACGACAACTTAGCGAAGAGGACCGCGCACAACGGTCATATAATAGACATCTTCGCTGGTTGCTTGGATCAAGTGGGCTTGCTAGAGATGAAGGGTCTCTGCAACTCTACGGGTGGTCACATGATCCTGACTGACAGCTTCACTTCCTCCATGTTTAAACAGTCCTTCATTAGGGTCTTCGAAAAGGATGCAGACGACAATCTACTGATGGGCTTCAACGGTGTCCTTGAAGTCCTGACCACGAAGGAACTCAAAGTCACAGGCCTGATCGGTCACGCGGTATCATTAAACAAGAAGTCTACGTCCGTAGGGGAGACGGAGTGCGGCATCGGAAACACGTGTTCGTGGAAGATGTGCGGCATCGATCCTAGTGCTAGCTATGGCGTGTACTTTGAGATCGCCGGCCAAGGCGGCCCCATGCAACACCAGCAAGGCCAACAAAAGGGCATGATTCAGTTCTTGACATACTATCAACATTCTTCTGGCCAGTTTCATTTGCGCGTAACAACTATCGCGCGGAACCTGAGCGGCCCAGCTGGCGATCCAGCTATTGCTCAGTCTTTTGATCAAGAAGCGGCCGCCGTTCTGATGTCAAGGATTGCCGTATTCAAGGCGGAAGTGGACGACGGGCCCGATGTCCTCCGATGGGTCGACCGCATGCTCATCCGGCTATGTTCTAAATTCGCTGATTATCGGAAGGACGACCCTTCGTCGTTCAGACTGGAGAAGAACTTCACTTTATATCCTCAGTTCATGTTCCATCTGCGCCGAAGTCAGTTCCTTCAGGTATTCAACAACTCGCCCGACGAGACGGCTTTCTATCGTCACGTATTGAATCACGAAGATGTTAGCAACTCTCTTATCATGATTCAACCGACACTTGACTCGTATACCTTCGATCAGGAAGGTGGGCAGCCGGTGCTGCTCGACTCTGCCTCCATTCATCCCACGCATATCCTCCTTCTCGACACTTTCTTTCACATACTCATTTTCCATGGCGAGACGATCGCCGAATGGAGAAAGGCCGGTTACCAGGACCAAGAAGGCTACGAGAATTTCGCTGCCTTGCTCGAGCAACCGAAAGAAGATGCCAGGGTGAGTGATGTTGTGCGGAGTTATGATGGCTTGTTAACGAATGCTAATCGAGCATAGGATCTTATTGCGGACCGTTTCCCTCTTCCTCGATTCATCGTCTGCGATGCCGGTGGTTCGCAGGCACGTTTCCTGTTGTCTAAGCTGAACCCCTCGACGACACATACATCGGGCGCCTACGGCGGTGTCGGTGCTCAGACTGCCCAGACCATTTTCACCGACGATGTGTCATTACAGACTTTCATGGACCATTTGATGAAGTTAGTGTAACATTGAACTTCTCGCGTGAAACTTGACTAACCTCCGTGACACAGACTGGCCGTGAGCGGGACCAGTTAAATCTTCTGTCCCGGGTTAGAACTGGCCGAGGACTCAACTACTAGCTAGACTATGGGCGAATGATTCTATGACTTAATTACAAGGAAGAAATCAATCATCGTAATAGTTGACGATTACCTACGCTACTTATGTGCTCTGAGGTGCTCAAATAGGACCAGTGACATATTGATGCTTTCATTACTCAGGGTAATGGCGCAAACCTACGTAGATGCCCAGCGATATGACTTGGCAGCGGATCGGATGGGCGGGCAAGTTTTTGTCTTATTATATCATCAGGGTTTGGAGCCTTTCTAGCTTCACGTCTCTTTCTACGCACTCCTAATGGGTGCCTGCGTGTGTAACCTAGTAACCATTGTAGGAAAGGACAATGCTGAGGGATAGTACGAAGTAGTAATCTGTTTTGTATCAATTACCGCTTAAGACAATGTCTAGCATCCTATGTACCTCAATAACGAGGTTATTCGCTTACCACAATTGCTATCCTTACCCTGGTTATTTCTCGGCCAAACTTTATCCTTATCGCTCTAAGCTGGACCAGAAATCGCTTATCCACCAGCGCTAGGGCTGCCCCCAAATATTCCACACAATCGCACCTGCAATTTGAGACGGATCTGTCTGGCGAACTTTTTTCCACTTCCGCGAGCAGGCGTCTTGATTGTGAGGCTCAGATTATCTCAACCAACCTCTCTCCCACGGATACCCAGACCCTCGACACCTCGTCACAATGCGTATGTTTGGCCATTCGTTCAATTGAAGCTTCTTTTTTTCGGCTTGACTGACGTGTTGCGACAACAGCTCCCAAGTTCGACCCCAATGAGGTTAAGGTAATGTACGTGGAAAGCCGCTCCTCAGCCCTCGAGAAATATTTCCACCGACGCGACGTACCTCGAACCATTGGACTGACTTCAATTGTTTAGCCACCTCCGAGCTACAGGAGGTGAGGTCGGTGCCTCTTCCGCCCTCGCTCCCAAGATCGGTCCTCTCGGTCTTTCGCCCAAGAAGGTCGGAGAAGATATCGCTAAGGCCACTGGTGACTGGGTAGGCATCTCGCACGGTATTCGATATAGAGATGGACGTAGCCGCTGATACAACTACGATGGGCAGAAAGGTCTGCGTGTCACCGTCAAGCTCACTATCCAAAACCGTCAGGCGGCCGTCTCGGTTGTCCCTACCGCTTCATCCCTCATCATCAAGGCCCTGAAGGAGCCGCCGAGAGACCGAAAGAAGGAGAAGAACATCAAGCACAACAAGAGTGTTCCCCTTGATGATATCATCGAGATTGCTCGGACGATGCGCTTCAAGTCCTTCGCTAAGGAATTGAAGGGTACGGTGAAGGAAGTTTTGGGAACGGCTTTCAGTGTTGGCTGCCAGGTTGATGGCAGAAGCCCGAAGGATGTCTCAGACGACATCGAGAGCGGCGAGATTGAGAGTACGCAACCCCGCCAATGCAGCTACTAGCCGTAGATTGAAGAGAGGCTAACGTTGGATACAGTTCCTGACGAGTAAACGAGGACCGGTTGGGCAAAGAGATGTTCTTTTTTTCCGCATCTATTACAGGAGTTCAGGAATGGCTTTGCATTAGGCTTCGCCAGATGTCCTCAAAAATCGAGAGATACGGCCAATGAACCCCAAGTTTCGTAATGCGGTGATGTGACCACCTACAGTTTCTCCCCCTTTCTTTAGAAAATCCTTGGTACACTCTGAGATATACCTAGCTCTCCATGGTCTATTTCTATTTTACGCCGAGGAAGATTGAACAATTGACCAAATACTCACCGCGGCCTCCCGCTGATAGGCACACATGGAGGTTGAGGTCCATCTTTATTGGCCAACAAATATCATTCGAGGCCGTCGTTGCTTGAGCATATGTACGAATGAAAGAGCCACTCTGGCTGCAATCATCAGAGACATACTACGTTAGCTAGCCGCGTCGGCTATTGCCACGTTGCAGACATAAGTACCGGTTCATCCGCAGTGACAATATGACCCCCTGCCAAATGAGGATTTTGTGTGGAACTTGTCCGATTGTGGTCATTGAGATACTGCGCATTCCATTCTCTAGCTGAGCTCTCGAGCAAAGACCATTCCCTGATCGACTGGTTATAGTTTCAATCTGGATCCTACCGCCCCTGGCTTCTTATCAGTCCATACGCAATGTCTCTTTCAAGATGTGATAATCTGTAGATCGGGTGACTGTATGGTTGACGAACAATCACTCAGAAATGGGCCGGTCTCCAGGGAGAAAACTGATTGCGCCGCCTTTATGAGGATGCCGGAGAATTAGTGATGCTTCAGCAGCATGGACTGACTGTACAGCCGTTCGATTCACGCCGTCAACAGTTTAATCGGACTGGCCCCATATTAATTCGGCGGAAGAAACCTGTGTTGGCTAAGTGATTTTGGTCTTTTTTTAGCTGTGAATTGATACGAAGTAACTGGACAGTTGCAAATTGCGATATTCGCATTCCGACTTGAGGTGGCTGGCTGGTTGGCGAACATGGTGATATGCGTGTCAAGAATGGAAGCGCTCGGATGCTTCTCAAATGTTATATACTTTGTATCACCACGGCAGTTCCCATATAACGTTGGTCAGTTGGTTCCATTGGACCTGTTATTAGCTTCTCCCCTATCCCAGACACCCCAGACCGCTCGACACCCAATAGACCGTCCGACCGGGGTTTCCTGCACACGGCACCACTCCTGAGCCCGCCCCCGGACACACACCATCCAGTGCTTGGCTGCGTCCCGGATCATGCAGCAGCCGCATTGCCTGGGCGATCGAGAGGATGGCGCACGCACTTTGGATAAGGATTGATGTACGTATGCATGGAGGGGATATTTCTCTGTATTTCTGCCATCGTAGGTGGTTCACGAATAGAGCACTGGAGGAACTGACGAGATTTCTATTGCCCGGGGCCAAGCCGAATATGATACTGCATATGAGTGCTGGTGAGGAATATCCATGTACGTACTATGCGAGAAGCTCATGGTGCAGCTAGAGTAACCTCGTATGGTAATGGCTTATGGATGCACGTACGTACATACATGTAGATGCGGGATCTAAACGAGGCGTACATGCGGTATAGATATTTCGGTGCCCAAGTATCGTAATTTGTATTGTACGTAGGTACTTTTTCGCGACGGTTTAAGCCGTCTTATAGTGCCTTCATATGTTGGTGTTATTTAGATGCGGTAGGCATGGTGAATTCCACGACTATATCGCCTGTTTCCGTTTTTCTGCTGTGCCTTGTCCTCCATTGCGTCGTATACGTTTCAAGCCGTATGTGGCGTGGCATCCACCGTAAAGAGAAGCCTCATTCCCACCATTCGAAGCGCCTTGCCTGACAGGAGGGTATGACAGCCATGGGGGCCCCGGTTGCAATTTGGCGCTCCTACACGGCGTGAATGGCTGTGAGTGCCACGACAATCTCCAACCTGCCCAATCCCCTTCGGGGCAAGCATCGACTTTCCTCTCAGCTGCTCGTCTCCCTAGGCGAATAACAAACCCGGGACGGTTGGAGATTCCAACTTGCAGGATTGTTCCATGGCAAGGTATCTCGCTGTGTGTCCGCATAGCAAGAGTCAGCGAGGCCCCTGTCGGCCCCATAATTGTATTCCAGAGGAGTGTGAGGGTCTGACAGGCTGCTCATGGGGCTGATACTTTGGTGACGCCCTTGGTGTCATCGACCTCTAGTACTTCGTAGACGCCTTTAGTATGAGTGTTAAGTGGGCATTAACCCTTGGCGATCTGTGATGCCTATTGTATGCACGCTACTCAGACTACCTGCTGTATGTATGTATGAGTGCTACATATTGTAAGAGTACGAATATTTGGATATAAACTCGGTCAAAAATTCGATAGACATGGGGCTTAATAAGGGTAGGTATGCCTGCCTGCAACTTACACGCAGGAGGGCGCGTACTGATGACTTCAGCGCATACCCTGCATCTGCATCTGCACGGTGGGCTGCTAGTCACCCAGCCTGATGCGAGTCTCACAGGGCACAAACGGGCCTTTCCAGCGCTGGTGGTCTTTTATTACTCACCAAAGCTCCACACTAGGAAACTTTCCCCACGTCGAAATTCTTACACTAAACTCCTACTACTACTAGGCCAGAGTCTAGTATAAGGATTGACACTTACCTAAACCTTCCCATCGTAACCCAGTCCCAGTCTTTCACCTGGTAAACAATACTACCTTCGACGATTAGGTTTACTTCCTACATATGTAAGATCCGACGGGCTCTTCGCCATCCCGGAAACGCTATTGAGCTGTTCCTTTTAAGCCAGGACACGCATCCTGTAGGGGCCGTCATTAAACTATCGAACCGGTTACTTTTCCAAGTCAGCGTCTCGTCTTCATCGCGATATCCCGATATTCCCCATGCCATCCGACGTCAACGCGTAATCGCCATTTGAAAACAGCATCCTTTCCGTGCCGTCACTCTGTCTTAGCATTAATTTGTCTTCTAGCCCAGTACTCCTGCGCGGTGCCCCTCCATTAGGCCCGGTCGCATTTCGTCGCAAGAAGAGGCACTGATTAGGACACGAAGAAGGTTGACAGACTGGCGGATAACCAAGATCGTCGTCGACGTTGATCGTTCTGGCGCGTCCTGGTCAGACGACGGCCCAGACTGCCGCGACCTGGAATCGGGCTCACACTAAGACAGCCTCGTTATATTTCGATTCATTTGGCCAGAGCGGGGGGGGGATCTTGCATTTCCAGATGTATAACTGTCAGCCTCCATAAGCCGTGCTCTAATCAGCAGGCTATGACGGGAACCAGCTTTCTCTCTAGGTTGAGAAACATAACGCTCATTTTTCCCCAGGGTTTCTCAGAGAGTGTCGCATAGATGTTACCCATGGTTCAGAGGCACCAGATGGTGCATCACTCGCCTCATCTGGATTCTCGGTCCTCATTTCAGCCCGACCTTCAACATGAGTATCTATCATTTCAGCATCAAACCCATACTCCGCGGCCCTCTATGCCCGGCCGTATTTCATCCCATCGTGGGTTCCCCATTCGGGTCTCACAGCCGCCTCAGCAGCCCCACCAACCTCATACGCGGCCGAACGTCTTCAGGATGCGATTCCACCAATCCGACCACAATGAACACCAGCTCAGGCGCAAGACCCCAAATGGAACGATAGATGCCGGGTACGATGGGACACCAGCACAGCTCGCCTCGGGGCCGCCTCCCTTGAAACATATGATACTGCCCGTTTCCAACAATGGCCCTCCCACTCCCGGCGCGTCATTACAAAATGACTATCTTGGCTTGAACCACAGCATACATCCGAGTTCTGACGGTTGGACATATCACCGGACCCCCTCCTTCGGGCATCAGGACCGTAATGCGCAGTTTGGGGTAGATGCCAACCTCCTACCTCCTGGAGCGGGTTGGCAATCAGCTCTAGATGGTGGTTCGCGGCCCGCTATTGCCCTCGACTGCGCTCCAAACCCTCAGCCCATGGCCTATTTTCCTTACAATAATGGAGCGAGGATCCCGACTGCTCTTCAGCCTATATATCACCAGTCTCCCGGCCCCGCTTTGTTCAATAATGGCGGCCTGCTTCCCGTACCCGCTTGGCCTGAGATGAATATGCCAAACTACCAATCATTGGCACATCCTGGTGTCCAGCCTTATCATGGTTTCAATGGCCAGCCCATGCTTCATGCGCATCCAACAGATCCGCTGTCACCCTCGGGAATCCCGCTTGGTGATTCTCGCTTGGACCCTGGGACTGGCCATTTCCAAGCGCCTTCCCGCAGGCTGGAAACTCTCACCCTCGAATCTTCTAATGGATACGGTACACCCGGGACGCCATTGCAAGACAACGACTCCCCAGCCAGGTTTCGTGCAAAAGCGCTTGCAAATGCTCACCGGGCGTATCTAGAGTTGCTAGCATACCTGCAACAGAGCAAGAAATCTCACAATGGCCGTTCTTCGGCATCTAAGACATCGTCGAAAATGGTAATTTTTCCTAAACTGCCCAAGCCTCCACACAGCTCGGGGTATCCATTTGATCAACGCCGCTCCAGAAGCGGGCTCGAATTCACAGACATGATAGACAACAGTTATGGGAGCAATTCCCAGCACAATGTAACCTCAGACTTACATAGACACCCGGCGATGAGCCATCAATCACGAGCTAATAATATCTCAATATCGGCGTCCTATCACCTCAGTGCTGAAAACTCACGCTATTCAGGCGTCGATAAGGCTCGAGGTCATCTTTCCACGACACCGCTTACAAGTGCTAAGGCTGCGCTGGAGATGCTAACCCATATGTGCGAGCAAAGTGGGTGGAGGTGGGTCGATGGGATGTTGCTCGGTGGCTGCCTTCACTATGGTCTTGAGCATTACGAGCAAGCACACGACTGGTTCTCAAGGATCGTGTCTTTGGATGCTGAGTGAGTGACCCGCCACAGACTGCCCCCTGCCTTTCAAGAATGCTGACTAAGCACCTACGATAGTCATGTGGAGGCCATTTCAAATGTTGCTGCGGCCCTCTACTGCCTGAATCAACATGACGAGGCCGAGACGTACTGGCGACGAGCTGTCCAGAAAAAGCCAACGTACCTAGAAGCTGTTGAGCATTTGGTCGGGCTTCTATGCTCGAGGCACCGCAGCAAGGAAGCAGTCGAAATTATTGACTTTGTCCAGCGGTCTATTCGTCTAGGCGGATCACGAGTTGTTGCTACCAGGGATGCCACAGCTGTGGATCTTGTTAACGGGGCGGCTACGCATTCGGTCGAAACCGGAACAAGGCTACCCAAAGCACCAATAAACGCCGATGACCTCGTCGAAAGTGCGAGGCAACCTGGGTTCGGCTCGAGTGGATACTGTGTGCCCGGCAGTGAGAACGGCCGCGTTATCGCCCTAATCCATGCCAAAGGCAATATGCTATATGCGTTGAAAGACATCGACCGTGCTTCCAAAGCCTTTGAAGAAGCCGTGCTCATCAGTGCTGGGGGAGGGCTCAATGGCATACAAACCCTCATTCGGAGGATACAGTCCGTTCTCGCGCCGACGGTTGTCCAAGGTAGTCTCGGACGGGACAGTCTTCAATATCACCCGTCAGGTCCGCTTTTGTTGCCACCCGAAAGAGCAAGACATACCGCGCAGATGGTCTTTGCGGCTCAGGGGGAACTCCCTGGTCTTCGCCTTGTACCAGATGGCGCCCCCAAGAAATCAGCCATCTCGACTACGAGCAACTCGCTCCTATCTCTAGCCAAAATCTTTCAAGACGCTATGTCCAACGGGGGTACATTTCCGAGTCTTCTAAGGCACCCTTCTGGTATTGGGGACATTTTGGCCCTCTACTACCTGTCGCTCTCCCTTTCCGAGAGCCCATCGACGGCCAACAATGTTGGGATCCTCTTAGCCAGTGTTCAGCAGTCCGGGAGCACACCGCAAGCAAAAATGTTGGAGACCTCCGGTACTCCCCCTATACCCGGTATTGTCCCCGGCAGCGGTCTCCACTTAGCTCTCATGTACTACAATTACGGCCTGCAGTTGGACTCCAAGCACGTTCACCTGCACACGAACCTCGGCAGCTTGCTGAAGGACATTGGCCAACTTGACCTTGCTATTCAGATGTACGAGCGAGCTGTGGAGTGCGATGGTACGTTCGATATTGCGCTTACGAACCTCGCCAACGCGGTCAAAGATAGAGGTCGGGTCAGTGATGCTATTATGTACTACAAGAGAGCGGTCGAGTCTAACCCCCATTTCGCCGAAGCCGTCTGCGGTCTCTCCACAGCGCTCAATTCTGTTTGCGACTGGAGGGGGCGAGGCGGTGTGTTGTTGCACGACGGCAAGTACGACCGTTACCACGTAAACGAGCAAGGTCTACCGGAAGACGTACGCGATAGTAGAGAGGGCAGTGGTTTAACGAAAAAGGTTGTCGACATCGTTTCGAGACAGCTAGTGGACGCTTCTCGTTGGGGCACTGGTATATTGCAGGACGACTTCCTCGAGACCCTGAGCCAGCAGCTCAGAGTGTTAGTTGTGGACGACACCGACAAGGCTCTAGACCTCGGCAAAGAGCTCCGGAAATGGGCTGGACGCCCGTGGGAAGGATCCCGCGTTCTTCGGCTGATAGAACGCGCAATGAAGGCGGGTGTGCGGCGGTGGTATCAAGACAAGTACATCCGCGGGCAAGAATCCCGATCTGGATACCCTCGCCCAGCCCTTCCCACTTCGCTCGCAGTGCCGTCTGCACCTACAGTCCTTCCTTTCCATACATTCACCTGTCCTTTGACGGCCAAAGATATCCGTATGATCTCGCAGCGGAACGCCGCAAGAATATCGTGCTCGACCCTCCGTTCCCCCTGGCTTCCAAGCTCTATCTACCCGCCGCCCCCGCCGCCTAACCCGGAACTCAATATCGGTTACGTGTCTTCGGACTTCAATAATCATCCCTTGGCTCACTTGTAAGTTCCTCCTGCGGCGAATGTATACGGATGAGAATGCCCGAAGACTAAACAGCTGTTTAGGATGCAATCAGTGTTCGGATTCCATAATCCTTTGCGAGCGAAAGCATTCTGTTATGCCACAACTGCCAGCGATAGGTCTGTGCACAGGCAGCAAATTGAGCGAGAAGCTCCCGTTTTCCGCGATGTAAGCAGCTGGTCTCCTGAGAGGCTCGTCCAGCAGATCGTGGAAGACAAGATCCACATTCTGGTCAACTTGAACGGGTACACTCGGGGTGCGAGGAATGAGATCTTTGCAGCGAGACCGGCGCCGATTCAGATGTCTTTCATGGGCTTCGCAGGCACACTCGGCGCCGAGTGGTGCGATTACATCCTGGCCGATAAAACGGCGATTCCACCTCCGACACTGCGACCAATGAGAAGTAATCTAGGTCTTGAAGACGTGTTCCGGGACGAAGAGCTTAACGAAGCAGAAGGTTGGATGTATTCCGAGAACATCATCTTTTGCCGGGACTCGTTCTTCTGCTGCGATCACGCTCAATCATGCGAGCCGGGCGAGAGGACGGTAACGTGGCACGAGGAGCAGCGACGTAGATGGAAGATGAGGAAAGAGATATTCCCCAACCTATCGGATGACGCCGTCATACTAGGGAACTTCAATCAGCTTTACAAGGTATGCTAAAACTTTAAGGCTATGCCAAGATCAGATTATTGACCATGCGACTTCAGATCGACCCTACGACGTTTAGGACATGGCTTCGTATCCTTGCCAACGTTCCCAAAGCAATACTGTGGCTCCTGAAGTTTCCAGAACTCGGCGAAAGTAACTTGAAGAGGACGGCAAGGGACTGGGCCGGAGACGAAGTTGCCAGTCGTATATGGTTCACCGACGTGGCCCCTAAACAGCAGCATATTTCTCGCGCCCGCGTCTGTGATCTGTTCCTCGACACCCCCGAGTGCAATGCACACACCACAGCAGCAGACGTACTGTGGTCAAGCACACCTTTATTGACTCTACCGAGGTACCCATACAAGATGTGCTCTCGTATGGCGGCCTCTATCTTGAAGGGCGCATTACCGGGAACTGCTGAAGGACATCAAGCGGCCAAGGACCTGATCGCTAACAATGACGCCGATTACGAAGACATGGCAACACGTCTTGCACGTAGTCTCACCTACCGGCGGTCAACAGCCGGGGAGTATTGCGAGGGCCGCGGACGACTTGCCGAGATACGGAAGATTCTATTTGATGCTAAATGGACTTGCGGACTTTTCAACACGCGCCGATGGGTGTCAGATCTCGAAAGCGCGTACGAGGAAGCATGGCGGCGTTGGTTGGCTGGCGAAGCTGGTGATATATACCTATAGAGTGTTTGTGCCCTCGGTAAGGGACAAACACACGACTCGGTGTCATGCTTCACATGGTCTTTTCCAATGGCATAGCTCGCTGACGAGCAGAGGGTCCGGGCGTCGGGGAGCTTACTTTATAATGGGGGTCTATCGCTAGGACATCAAAGAGCGAGGAGTTCGGGAGCCTTCGGGCGTGGATTGGGCCCTGCCACTACATGCCTTTGCTTATGCTTCTTTCTTCTTCTCTTTTCTGTTCTCTGTTTGGTATTCTCTTGAGGACCCAATCAGTTCTTTCTTTCTGTCGACCCTGGACGGAAAAGGGGTTGGAAGGGTTGATTCATGATTATGATATAGAAAAGGAAAAGCGCGGTGACGTACCTAGGACCAAGTGCTGGCGAAGGGTTTTGTTGCGCGCGATACGTCGCCTTTTTTTTTCTTTTTTTCTTTTTTTTTTTCGCTTGCCTGCCTCCCCACTACTATTTTTTGTCCTCTTTATCATGTCTTCGGGAGTCTGGCGGCTCGTCTGCCATATATGCTATCTCGTGCCATGGTGATCTCGTCTAGCAGTGAACTATCCGCCCGCATGGGTGTGGGAACTAGAAAGAAAGACTTGTTATCCTTTCTTGTATTAATTGATCTGTCACCATGTCTCCCATGTCTCGGCACCAGGCAGAGGGATCAGGGTCACGACAAGGAGAAGATAGTTTCCTTCTGGGTGTTGTTTTTCCGTCTTGACTGGGACGGACTCAAGTACTGCTGTGCGGCATATCGATGCTTCCTGCCTACGCTGAGTTTTCCTGGAGACACTCCCAAGCAATCTGTTATTAATGGTGCGCCGCATAACTAGTAGATTCATGTGGTGATGAGCATAGGTGATGGTGCCCTTTCAGTAAGGAGGGCATAATTTACTCTTCGATACGGCTTCATACAGATGTAGAACCCCTATGTGCTAATGGAACTATACAGAACACTTGTTGTTGTCTCCTTAGAGGTGATTGTATGCTTTATATCGACAGCGGCTTACTTCCTTTTGTGAGATGGCCACCGTGAATGCACCTTCAGTCACCAACAGCAAAATGGGACTAGATGGGCCATCGCTTTCCTCCCTGTCGACTTGAACTATCAGGATCGTGACCAAATTTCCGCTCTTCAGTAATTCCACACAGTTCATCAGACCTTATACGACCCTGCTGTAAATCCCGAGGAATGTTCACTGTTGCAGGTCTTCCGTGTTACGGCCCTGCGTAGGCCCCCTAGTATGGATCTTGGTATTTGCATCGTGATAGACAAAGTAGTTGGACGGACGACATCATAAGACGACATCATGGAACGACATCATATTTGTGTAAACGCGTATATGTATGTTGTACCTTCCCACAGTAACCATTCTCAGGAATCCCTCGTACTTGCCTATTTTTGCAGACTTCGGACCAAAACATCAGATCTTCCGAGTCTGATGCCACTTGGTTCTTTTCTTCCCATCTCGAGCCATCATAATCGATCCTGCACCGCTCCCGATTCAAGTACACTACATAAGGAGCCATACAATCATCGATGCAACAACACCCCATGGTTGCACCATGACGGGCCTTTCACCCACCATGGCTGGTAATCAGTTGCGGCCCGGGCCGAGATCGCGCTCTGCTAATACTCGATCGCCAACCATCCCCGAGCATCGCCCCTTTACCTCCGCATCTGAACCTGGAACGGATGAGCACCGCCAACACGGTCCCCGTCGGGCCGCTAGCCACTTGAGCCTAGCCAGTCACACGTCCCTCTCGCCTGAGCCGCCGACGCCCTTAACCGGTAAGAGCGATGCCAGCTTCTTCGTCCACGACGAAGATAAGGTATGGTACAACCCGAGCCCGGAGCAGATGGCGGACGCTCTGCTAGTCGGTCTCATGGAACGGGGGTCGTCGGTGCCCATACCCGTCGACCAGAACTCCTACGTCTTGTCCCTCATCGAGGCGTTCGGCCTGAACTTGGGGGTACTCAAGCTCATAGAGGCGGAATACATCAAGGCGAAGGAGGAGCATGAGCGCGACAAGGAGCATTTCAAGAAGGTGGCCGACGAGTGGCTGGAGCGCGAGAAGCAGTACAAGGCCGAGGTCAAGCGACTCGAGCTTCTCCTCTGCAGAACGTCGCAGCAGGGCCTCGAAGCTGTCACGCTCGCAAGAAATCACAGCATCGTTGACAGGAACGGGGCGGGCGCGAAGAAGCTCACCTCCGAGCTAAAGCGGTTGAGCGCACATCAGCGAGAAGGTATGAAAGCCCCTTGTTATGACGATGTAACATGATCATAGTCTAACAGATCCTCATAGAGAAATCACCCGACAAGCCTTGGGAGAAAAAGACGCCGGAGTTCGAACCGTCAATCTTCTCCAATCAGCTCACCGACGACCTTCTCGAGGTATCCTCTTACAGCCGAGAGCAGACGGGTCAAGGTTCGGGTATGTGCCGGGGCACACATCATGCCTAGCCTGACTTTTATGAATTATAGCTCACGATCCATAGGTCCAAAGCCACCTCTACCGGCAATTCTCGACAAGGACTTAGATTATCGCATGAGCGAGAAAATCCGCAGAGATGATGCCGCGGCGGCCATGGCAAGCACCTCGAGACATGGACGGATCTCCCGCAAACCTTCGGAGACGGACTTCCAGCGCGAAGAGGACGATGAGTTTTCGCCCTTTTCGTTCGAGGACGAAAGCTACTGACCGCCAAAGGAGAGTCACGGGGCAGAGATTAGGAATCTGTCCGCCCAGTTTGGCGGTACCGACGACGTCATTTTTAGGACATGGGATCTACTTACCTTGCCCAAAGACGACATAACTGGGGCTGCGGTGGAGGAGTCCAATTAGGGATACCAACTCCTGTTCATCGCTACTGTTAGGCCCAGGAGTACCTAACTTCAGGTAGCAATACTATTACAAAAAGATATCAAATACTGAGGAGTCCTCGGCTGAAATGGAACCTCATCCACTTGATCATCCGAAGTCAATCTGGAGGTGAGGAGCGTAGAGGGGGTGTCTGTCTAGAAGATGTATCTTGTGGGCGTCGCTACATGGCGCCCTTGGGGGGTGCGAGGGCCGGAAGTTGGAGCCTTCGGTGGTTAGATCGCCCGGCTGACACCATGGTGAAAAGCCAAAACGGTCAGACCGCAGTCGAGCCTAACTCTGTGCGTGATAGCTCCCGCCGTCACACCATTGGGCCGGGAACCTTTCTTACTTGATTCGGGGCCCCTGAGGGCACCGGCGTCCAATATTTCCGGGCTACGTTCTCGGCAGGTATGTACCTACCCTCGCTTAGGGGAAGAACATCGGCAAGAAATCTAGGCACATGGACAAGAGAAGGGCGCCGTTGAGACCAGGCGGCGTCAAGCGAGGCGGCGGCGTGTTCAGCTTCGCTTGCCCCCGAGCTCGCGTGCTTAACGGAGAAAAACCTTCGGCTAGGCTTCCCAGAGTAGGTTTAGCAGTGCTGCTCCTGCACAGCACCGAATGCATTAGTAGCAGTACTAGTATATAGTCGGTGTTTGCAGGGAGAAACTCTCCGAGCCAAGGCTTCCAAGCTGCCTATTCTTATTTAGCGGGCCTGCGTAGTTCGGATATATCAGGCCTCTCCAATATCATACCCCTACGTTTCCCTGACTGCATGGAGACGGAGCGGTGAACCTTATCGACAATAAACCGAGGATTCTTCTGTCGTATGTACAGGGGACCTACTGATATACTACCCAGCTCTCCGTCCCAGGGGGCCCCCAACCGCCGCACGCCGCCTCTTTTGCTTATTATTACTACTTGGGGTTTCTTCTTTCCCGCGACCCGACACTCTGGTTTATGTGCGAGCTGAAACGGGGGTTTTTGATGGTTGGGACAGGGAGGGAGCGCAGGGAGGGAGCGCAGGGAGGGAGCGCAGGGAGGGAGCGCAGGGAGGGAGCGCAGGGAGGTAGCGCAGGGAGGTAGCGCAGGGAGGGAGCGCAGGGAGGTAGCGCAGGGAGGTACTACGTATGATGGGTAAGTCCAACATCCTCGGTCAGTATCCCTCCGCATGTTAGATGCCCAGGTTTTCTTTCAGTTGGCCAGTTTCGTGCACTAGCTGATACCTGACATGGATGTTTTTATCCCCAAGATACTAAGCAAGCCAGAAGAATTCACGTGGCGGGCAGGGTTTAGGCGAAAGGGGCGTGAGGGGTGTTCTGCTTTCTTGGTAGCTGGGACAGCCCCCTTCACTACTATATGTGCATAACATATTCATTTTGCCTTACGTAGCTAGTAGGTATGCATCCACGTTGGGCTACCGAATGAACGGTCCATTTTAACATGTTGCCTCCCCCTCTAGGAGATCCGCGCCCCGCCCCCGAAGGGGTAGGCTATTGTTAAGGGCGTTGATAGTGATGACATCGTTGGGAACGCTGTTGTGATGAGCCGGAAGGGGGACGGTTCTCGGCCCGCCCTTTTCAAACATTTGAGATCAGGAGATAGGAGTGGAGGTTGTGGTGATGGCCTACTACCTACCATACCGTGCCCCCTAGCCACTTATCTATCGTATAGCTCATCGCAACCGAGACACGAGCCACTCCTGTGGGGGTGGCAACTGTCTCGCCTCCAGATATTTGCGTTTATACTACCTATCTCCTGACGCCCAGACAGACAAACTGGGGCAAGTCCGAGATACTGCACGTTTAGTATAGCCAACTCGGTGGGTCGGCTAGTTTGGTGGCATTGGAGCAAAGAAGAAAAGCGTCTGGGGTTACCTAAGTATCTTACCAACTAATGTGTCCACGTCCAACGATGGATCTACTAAAACCCTTGACAGGGCTGAGAACACCAGCTGGACAGTACGAGCCTATCAAGTCATGTGTACGCGCACTATTAGATACACCGTGGGGTCAGGTTTATATTTAGCCTCGCAAAGTGGAATTCAGCTGAAGCTTAGTCATAAGGAATGATTCCGCACCCGACCCCATCGCGTTTACGTAGCAGTTAGTTGGTCATCACAATTAGCTAGCTTATGTCTCCATATTATTACCGGGGTAACAACGGGTCCTCTGACAGCCGTCAGCAAAACGGGATCTCGGTGAAAAGAAGAACTCGTGTCATAATGATGCCTCCCCTATACACCTATATCTCCTATGCGCCTGTATCCCCTATGCGCCTATATCCCCTGTGCGCCTATAACTGAGCGATAAGTCAGTCAGTCATCTTGCTCGGGACCGAGCGACGCCGTAATTATATACCGTACTCGGCGAATGTGGGGTGGGGGGGCTCTCAAGTCAGGGGGAATAAAACACCGACTAACTCCGAATACCAAGTATAGACGGAGGGGAAGGTCCCTCGCGCCAGGACGCAAAAGGCAAAAAGAAGCGAAGACAATACATTTACGTATTAGCGTAATAGCGCTGGCATATATACCGCGGGCCCCGCTGCCATCTCCTCCCCCCCTTGCTCGCCTGACGCCTACCTGACGGAAACCCTTGATCGTTAGGGATAAGTCCCCGTGCGGCTGCCACTTCGGCTCCGCAGGAGTGGATAGACAACGGCCGGGAAAGCCTCGTCACGCAGCGGCCAGGGTAGGTACATTCGGCCGCAAAGTGTACATTCATGGGTTACATCCGGGCCCGTTTATCTGCTTTCTTGTTTTCCTTCTTCTTCTTCTTCTTCCTCTTCTCGAGCTGCATGGTAGCTGTGGAGTGCAAGCGGGCATCCACACATGGGATCAGAATCCTAGTATACTATACAGTATGTGCCTACCTACTGTACCTAAGTATGACCGTACTAGCTGGAAAGGGGTGAGTGGGTGGAAGAGTGTCACGTTTTTTTGCACTTTTGATCCCCGACCCCTCTTTTTCCTTTTTTCTAGCGCATCTGTGCACGTGCGGCTGGGATGTTAGCTCGATAGCCGAGCGGAGTCGAGCCAGATCCATGGACCCGAGGAGATGGTAGATGGTAATAACTAATGTTCGGAGGATCACAGTTTGGGCCTGGTGTCAGCCGGCCGCGCACCCGACCGAACAGGGGGCGGGTTTCCGAGTACGAAGTACTCACAGTAGGCACCTACGAACAATGGTAAGCGCTGGTAAGGAGATGGACATTTCTGGTGCCAGCTCGACCACCCGCCGAGGAAGCTTTGTCGCGCGTATATTATAATACGTACAGAGAGGTCGTGCTGCTGCTTTGATAACAGGGGTAACAAATGACCCCTGACGATCACGTATTCTTGGGGCCTACATTGATCTGCAATTACTGCTTGAGCATGCCGACGTTGATGTGTCCTAGAGTGGTGTCGGGGGAATGCTGGGCTTGGCGGACTACGAGTCACTAACCGCCCCATACTGTCAGGTCGTGGACAAAATAATTGACCCACCCCCACGGCTTTAAAGCACCTAATTCCGCTGCAGCTGTTGAAAAAATAAAATAATAAAATTTAACTAAAACCTTTAAAAAAAACCTGTTTGATATTGCGAAGTTCTTTACTTATTAAGTTATTAAGTAATATGTATTCTGAAGTCGGTAGATATAAAATGGCTTATTATTAATATCATTTCGTTGATGTTTGAGGGGTTAAGAGTGAGGTGTGACATTTATTTTGCCCACAACCTGACTATCAAGCACCTGCCAACGTGTATGTGTATATATACATACATACGGGCATACTTACATAGGTACATATAGAGCGATTAGCTAGATCTACTGAAGGCATTTCCATCGGCCTTAAACGCGTCATTTCGTTGTATCACAACCCCGATCTAATAAAGTTTCTATTTCTGTAGCGGAAATCTGGTAATAATGTGGGACAATATCACATTAATCCTGTAAACTACAACCCCACGGGTCGACGATGCAGCCGCCGGGCACGACACCTTGCACGTGGGCATACCATACCATTCAGCCAAGGCAGAATCCACTGGGAGGGGAGAAATACGCCTCTCCAGCTGGGATCGGAAGGAGCGTGCTCCGAGTTACCCGCCAAGACACATACACAATAGCAACTCACTATGAATGAAGACGCGCTGAAGCTATACCCCGTCAGCGGAAGCAGTGAGCGAGGCGAGGGAGAGCATACACCTCCGCCGCGGTGCCGCCCAGCCGATGGTAATTTTTACGTACCTATCTACCTAGCTGCTCGTGATTTGCATACCTGGGTCAGCAAGATGCAGTCTTGTCACGCATCTAGGTATGAGACTTCGAAAACCCCTCCTCCCCACGCCGGGGCGCCCGGTATACCGTTTGTTCGCGTGTGTGTGTGTGTGTGCGTGTGTGTGTGTGTGTGTATGTATGTGCGTATGTCCGTAAACCTAGTAGCACCCCCCTCGGGAGGCACATGCGGTGGCGGTCGCCGTGATGCTTCCTGGTACTCTGCAGAGGACGGAGCCGGGTCGCGGGGGTGACCAAGAGCGTTTTTAGCGATAATCCTGCGGCCCCCCTTTCTGGGCTGTCCTGGGGCTGCGTGGGGGATACGGGGATGGTCCAGAAAGCGTGTCGTCGAAGCTCCAAACGCCGCCGGGGCTCCCCTTCATTTGCGTCAGGACGTCGCATGGCTTCTGACGATTGGCTACCCGAGCTTAGTCGTAAGGAGCGCGAGGCAGCGTATGACCAATCGGGGAAAGCCCCTTTGCTTCGCTCCATGGCCATCTATCTGACTTTGTGCGCCTTGTTCAGTTGCTGAGTATTGGTAAAGGCGAGAAGGTGGATGATCCAATGACCGCTGACCTCTACTCTCAGCTCTCATCGTCAGCAATCGCCTCGATCGCCTTGTCCCGGATGTGGCTAAAGGAGGATGTCGAGAAAGAGTGGTGGTTGCTCTTTGACCTGAAGTGCCGCTAGTTGCTCCTCGACTTGGAGGCTTCGATCATTTGTCATCCCCGGGGGGCGAATACCTAGGGAAGGGGAATTGGCTTTGCGAGACAGTTCCTCGATGCTCCAATGAGGCTTGTGGCCGGCCTTCCCCGTTGACATGCTGTGGAACTCTTCATCACAGTCACTGCTTTGTATATCACTGCATTATTAATCCTCGAGGCAGCGTTTGGCTGCCCCTCCAGTTAACATCCGGGTCTTGTGAGGCAGGGCCCCGATCCAATAGACTTCCATTGCATCGCTGTCAGACCACGCTGCTACCAAGGACGATCGTCAGATTCTGGGTTTCCCTATTAGACGGTATGCATACAGCAGAAATGCCACTAACTTGAGCATCGAGGGAAGTTCCCAGCAGCGTGGCACGTCGAAAGATTAGATTTAATTAGGCCGGTAAGACCAGCCTTGCCGCCCCAGGTGCCGATGCGCCTTTCAATACTTGGCGAGGTTAGTTCACCGGTCCGCCCCCTACCCAGCACCTCCTGTACATACGATTTGAGCTCCGCTTACTTCTCCGTATCTCATTGCTCAACTCATCTTCTCGAATACCTACCGGAGGCCATCCGAATCCACAACACCCAATATGAACTAGGCATCGTAGGATAGGCAAGCCCAACAGATCACCTAATAAAACCGAAGGTAACCGTTGAACAAGAAGACGGTAGGATAGGGGGGGGCCTTGGCGACTGAATATGAATCGCAAACGGCCAGATTAAGACTTTTAGTACACCGCGTCTTGTCTAAAAGAGGGATGGCCGCGTCCCACCTCGCCGAACTCTCTGGCGAAACAGGCGACCGAACAACGGTGCTCGGCAAGGTAAGCACTGGATCAAAAATGTGCGAGATCGGTCACACAAGTGCCGATCACGTGGGGCCTAGGGAGCCGTTTCTACTACGGCGGCCCGTAGACGGGACGATGTCACCCAGAGAAAAACTGCGTAATACTTGATTGATTAACTCTAAGGACGAACGAGAGTTGCTTCATCAGTCTATCGTTGTCTGTCAACAACTGGGCCTAGTGATCTATCACTACAACTAGGGGCCCAGATCGGGCTGGGGCGTCATTTGGTAAATGCTAACTATAAAGCCAAGATGTCAAATCTCATTTGGATGGAGACCAGGGCTTGTCTAGGGCATCCTCCTGGGGGGGTTTATCTACCGGGTGGTGCGTGAGCGGGGGAGGACTATTATTGAGTAAAGCGAACAACGTGCTACGCCGCCCGGCCGCCTACCTAGTACCAACGCTAAGTCAACGGTTATACGCGGGGCCCGACTCCTACTGGTCGTCCTCTACGACGGGACCTCGAGCTATCCCCGTTACGTCCGCTTGGGTGACAAGGGAGCTCCAATATCTAATATATCTTGAAGCGGAAGACGCTGGGAAGGGAAAGAGATCGACGACCACACACTTGAGCGAAAATTCAGTCGAAGCGGCAAGGTGTCCAACTATCTAGCCAGCAGCATCACTCGACGGGATGAGGGGGGGAACAACACTTCCCACTGTCATATTTGTCCAGGAGGTGGCTCGATTGGCCCTGAATTAAATTTAGGCGCGGCAGTCGATGGGGCTTCGTGACTGATATATAGGAGGCGCGAGAAAGCGGTAAAAATTTAGAAGCACCTCTCCCTGGAGTCCTTGTCGTCGCATAGCATTGCGATGTGCGATTGCCCACTATGCGTACGAGAGGGAGCAGCGGGAGGAGGTGAAGGGTCGTATTGGTCAGAACCCCAAAGGACTGCCGAGAAATGCAGCAAAAGAAAGGTATAAAAAAAGTAGAGCCTGTCTCCATCCGCGCGCGAGAGAGAGAGACATGGCGATCAAAACATCGGTGGGAGCGGGTGGATCTTACCCGAGGAAACACTAGGGCGAAAACAGGGATAGGAGGGGTGCCGGTGAGAATGGTGATCTCCAAGATCAGATCTTGCCTACAGGCGCTGGCAGATCAATAACGAAACAACAACAAAAAGAAAGATGACGACTCATGCAGCAATTCCAAGCAAGATTCGCGAGACGTTGACCCACTGCGCTGGGCCGGATACGTACTAGAACCCCGGCTCTTGCGTCCCCTGGTCCCTGCACAGCCAGGTATGTTATGTTATGCAATCTATTGTCCAGTATGTACGTGTGGTGTTGCCACATGACCCTGGTCAATTACTAGCCTAGACTCGTCCCCGCAGATAGATTCAGAGAGCAACAGCATCGCTCATCTTACCTCTTCCAATACGTGATCGACAATAACTCTTATTCAGTACCTAAAGCCTTCATATATGTATGCAATAGGAAAGGAGGTGGGGGCACTATTGGTCGCCAGTCTTGGACACCAGGATCACTAGACGTTGTGACTTACAAGAAGTCTGGGCGGACAAGCCGTCTCCGTCTTCTTCCTCCTTGTACATGAGGCAGCATGCCCAGATCAACGCCTAGCCATTCAGTGTGATGAAAAGTTCAGTACGCAAAGCCGGCGACGGCTTTTTCTTTTCTAATTCCCAAAGCTCATGGGGAACCGCAAGACCTGCCCCATCTGGGATTTTTATAGGCACAGGAAATACTTGCCCAAGACGAAAGATGGGAATTCCTCATTGATCTTGCATACCTAGGTTCCCTGCTGGTGATCAATGTCAGATCGCCGTTTTAAACAGCAAGTACACGTAACTACGGCTCCCAGGGGTATTCTTAGTTACCTCCACTGGTCCACCATATGCTGTATGAGGCTAGAAGGTAGATACCCATAAAAGCTGTATGGGATATACGGTGTCCACTTCTGCCAAGATCGAGTTTTGTTGCCTCGCTACAACGGCAAGTATTGGGATATCGGTCAGAGAATGATTATTCCCATACAAATTTATATTTGACTTTGCCTGACTTTTGTAATGGACCCGGTGGAGGCGACTAACAAAGAAGACCCCTGGGAGTTGTACCTCCGATGGAGACGCAGAAATGGCCTGTTTTCTCTTTTTTTTTTTCTCTCTTCGTCATGCATGCAGAATCATTCTTTCATTCAACGAGATCCCCCCTTGGCAACCTGTGTCATTTTATTTGGTTACTGGGTACCTGCCAAGCAGTTGGGGTCATGATGGTAGGCGGGCGATCTTCGCGCTTGGGACCGACTAGACTGGTTAGATTATAGCGAGGTGCTTTCCTGGTACATAGCACTGCTGACAGATGTCTCTACTCAGCAGTTACAGAATCACAGTCTCGGTCTTGGGTATATACTAGGTATATGACCCATCTATACTAAGAAGGGGAAGATTAAGGATCCTGAGAAGGAGAAAAAGGAGGAAAGAGAGAGATGAGGCATCACCGACATCCCGACCAATCCCCGCAAGACCACATCAAAGGAGAAGTGTCTTGTGCCCAGGTTTCTTTTTCCTCCGGACATAACTGAAGCACCGCACATACGCTGCGATAGACGCGGAATTCCTCGATCTCCGGCCCGGGTAGCTGCGCGCTACGCGGACAAGGATTGCCCCGGGGGCTCGGGAGCCCAAGGGGAAAGGAGACAGGGAACATCCCTGTGACGGACACCCTATCCTGTCTGTACTTTTGGGTATTACTCGACCCGGCGCGGCCTGCATCCCATCGATCTGTCCAACCCGACCGTTGGAGGTCTCGCTGTGCTCTCGCGTGCATTGTCACCTAAACCGTACTTATGCAAGGTATGTGGGCACGCGTTCACCGCCGCCAAAACATAAATGGCGAGGATGACGGACCGCGGAGGAGGGGGGTCCGGTAGGCGTGCGCAAGAAGGGTAGGCATCACCATCAACAGTCATCGTCCCCCATCGGGGCTGGATTGGTCGCAAGTTACTTATGAGGTTCTTCAATACGCATGTACCGACGGCAGCGGCAGCAGCATATGTGCCATGGAGTGGGAGCGGCGAAGATGTTGATAATTCATGTTTAGCTGTGTACCTACCTACTTACCAGCCAAAGAACCACGCACGACGCAGAGGCATGTGTGGGCATCGTCGCCGCGGGGGGGGAGG
>QJNX01000316.1:0-69790 GCA_004155925.1 Monosporascus sp. MG133
TTACCGAACGGAAATAACCGTACAAAAAATTATTCGTTCGTTTATCGTTTATACTATAATTCGATTATTTTTTAAATAACCGTTTTTAACGAACCGTTTTTTAATTTTTTTCATACGGATTTTTCCGAATTCGAAAATTTGGATATATAGATAAAAGTAAGCGTATATAAATTATAATAAGGTTAAACCGGAATAAGATTATTACGGTTCTTTTTTAATATAACAGCTTCGTGTTTTTTTCTAAATAGATTCAAATCGTTTTACGTACGTATTTACCGTTTAATAATATACGCTAATAAGGCCCTATTTTCGTCCTATTCCGCAAATTAAAATTACTTTATTTCGAAAATTTACGGATAACGCGAATAATATTTAACTAACCGAAAGTTAAAATTAAAATTCGATAACTATTTCGTTCTAATCGGGACTAATTACGATAAATAATTTATCGTTTTTTTTAATATCCAAATCCGTTTCGTTAGTTTTTATTATAACTTTTATATTTTAATAAATAATACGGGTTTTAGTTTACTGAATTTAAAATTTTTATTATTATTTTAACGAGTTTTATAATAAACGGTTCGGTTTTATATTTATCGAATACCTAATAAAATATAAATAATATGGTTTATTTATAACTAATTATATTTAATTACTTATAATTACGAACCGTTCGATTAAATCGTTATTATAAATCCTTTATCGGAAATTTTTTCGGTATTTTTTACTATACTATTCGATTAATATCCGGAATATCCATACTTAATCTAAAAGCGACAGTAAATATTACGATACGAATAAAACCATTAAGCTTTTTTAATTTATCGTATACACGAACTTGGTTTCCGTAAAATATTTCGGAGTTATAAAATTTAATAAATTTTTTTATAACTTTTATTAAATACCGCCGGTTTATTATGGTCCTAATTAAATAATATCGGATATTTATAATTTTCGTTTTATTATTAACATAAAAATTTTTTTTTAAAATAATACGTAAATTATTAAACTAAACCATAGCGAAATTACTTAATGGTTCGGGCGCGTTAATTAATAAGAAATTTAAATCCGCTTAATTCGAACGTTAATTTTTAGATAAAAAAATTTCGATTTCGGGGCGATTAATATTAAAACGTTTAATTTTTACCTTATAATAATATTGAATTAAATTTCCTGCTTTATTAAAATCCTTATATTTTGCGACTTTTTTTTTGATAACGTTATGCAAGGTTGATATAGGTTCAAGCCTTATTTTCCAGGCTGAGCCAAATACACAAAAAATCATTACACATATAATCCACACGATAGATACTATACCCAGTATCTTCGAACACGATAACTGATCAATGGTCTTCACGGTTAAGATAGATTGTATACCTCAGTCCCATAGAACCTCACTCTGAAGCAGAACCTCACTCTGAAGCAGACTGCTCGGCCCCCGTAAGCACGCAATTTCTCGACTGATGTCGGCTTGGGTTTGATAACGTTATTGGTAATTATTATATACGCAAACTAATATACGTAAACAGGAAAAATAAAACGTAAGTTACGGATATTAATATATTTAAACCGAAAGTTTTTTTATATTAATAATAAATATATTTCGTTAATAATAACTAAATTACATTATCGTTCGATAATAAAATTTAATATAATTATCTGGAACTAATCGTTTAATAATTATTTAGGATTAAAAATAATATAATTATGCTATCCGGTAATTAAAAGTTCGAATATCCTTAAATCGGACTTTTTCGTTTCCGCGGATATTAAAATAAAAGCAAAATATAATATTATAAATATAAACGTTCGTTATTTTTCGGCTAATTTAATTAAGGCATAACCTAAATAATAATTAAATTTATTATCAACCTTGCTTAAAATAATTAAAAAATTTTCAAAGTTTATTTTAATAACGAAAAAATTATTAAGCTTATTGTTAGAGCAAATCCCGATCATATTCATTGACTTTCTAGAAGCTATCTCGAGCCTGCGGCTCGTCTTATTTATTTATTGATCTCCATGACGTCTTAGAGACGTCTCCCTTCTGTCTCAAGACGTCACCCATAGCTCAGAGAAGGAGCCCCCTTTCGTTGCGGAAAGAGCGTATCACTTTCCGAAAACCAGATTATATACCGTATTTATTTATTCCTTCCATAAAATACGGCCTTCCCCGTTAAATATAATATTTAATATGAAACGAACAAACCGACGGCGTAAAGTTTTTATAAAATTATCGGCCGTACATTTAACGTTAACGTATATACTAATTATATCTATATCGGCAAAAGCCCGGTAAAAGTATCGGATAAAAATAAACGTTTCGTTTTGGAAAATTAAGTATTCGAAAGTTTAAGGTATTTACCCTAAACCTTTTAATACGTCGTCCGTATTCGGCTGATCAGGAAAAAAATATGTTTCGAGGTTTGTTATAAACGATTTTAAACCTTATATCTTATTATTTTAACTTGTAAGGTTGTGTTATTATCGTACTGGCCCGGAAAGGATAAAAGGTTATAACGTATATTATTCGTAATTTTAAGTTATCTTTTTCCTTACCAATTAACGCGCGGTTTTAATTAAGACGAAATTTATACGGCAAGATAAAAATTTTAATTTTGCGCGTAATAATATAAATTATAACGTTAAAAACTTTGTAATTAATATATACTGCGAAAGTTATTAATAATAATTTTCGTAAATTTATATAAAGCTATATTAAACGTAGCCGAAAAATCATAACTTAATATCAGGCCTTATTTTTAAGGTTTTGTTATTTCTATAAAACTTTTTCTTAAAAAGGGTTAATCGATATATCTGATCCTTGCAGCTACTTCTTGATCAAAAGCGCTAGCCACGCCTGCGCCTGCGGCGCAGGCCCAACCTTAAAAATAAGGCCTGATCTCGATGAGGTAAGGCTCTATCAGGGTTGATAATTAGTCACTAATAGTCAGACTACAGACTAAAACGTGTAGTCTGTAGTTAGTCAGTAGCCTGACTAAAACTAACTACAGGTAGTTAGTCTTGTAGTAGCTATTAGTCACTAAATTGTTATTTGCTTTATTTTTATATATAAACCCTTTATTTTAACTTTTAAAAATAAGGTATTATAAAAGTTATGGAAAAAAGATTTCCCCTTATTGTTAAATGTTTTTAATTTAATTATGGATTTATTTGTTTAGGTTGTAGTTAGTCAGTAGCCTGATTAAAACTACATTAGTTAGTCAGTAACCTGACTAAAAACTACCGACTACAATATCAACCCTGGAGCCTATATAATATTAATTATAATATCAATCATAAAGTTTTAACTTGCTATTAAATCATTATCGTTTAGTTGATCTCGATATTTGCGTTGTAACGTAAGAAGGTTTTTCCAAATTTGATAAATACATAAAATACCTAGAATTAAAACGTTGTTTTTAACTGTTTAATAATAAAAAGGACAAATAAAACATAGTTTGGCGTGAAGTAATATAAGCTTCGACTTGTAAATACATCGTTGGTTTAACGAAAATTTTAAATATACGTAATAATTACTGTAAATTATAAGAATCTGAATTATACGAAAACATGCGTTTAAATCCGTCATGGGCCGTTTTTCGATAAATATAATTAAAATGTTCTTTAAATTCAAGAAGCACTTTGATCATATTATAAGTCGAATTCCAGCGGGTAACATTATCTGTCTAAATTGTCAACATTTCTGATATATATTTATATAATAATATATTTAAAAAGAAGTTAATAAAAAACTAACCAAGTGGTATAATCTTTTCACCGTAATAATGAGGCAATTTACTTTCGTTTTCCGCCTTTTTTATGCCTTCGATTAAATCTGGGCGAATATTAATGGTATATTCTGTGCAATTTCGAATTTAACGAATATATTAACAGCCGGATGACGGGTTTGAAAATTCTCAAACATTATTAATTTATAATTTAAATTAAACTCGGGATCAAGAAGGGAAAATATAACGCCCATACATTCTGTATTCGAATTCGATGTCCAAATATTAAATATAATGGAAAACTTTCCTAAAGCATTTGTATTTAGCTGTAATTGGGTGTTATAGGTTGTTAATGGGGTTTTATAAGTCGTTTTAAGTATCATTTTAGCTTCTATTCTGTTAATAATAAGAGAATCGTTAACTTTAATTAGTTATATTATAAAATATCAAATAAAATAAAATAATTTACGGGTTATAATCTTTTAATAAATTCTGAAAAGAACACAAATTTAAAATATTAAAGAGTAAGTTACTTTCGATAATAACTTTTAATATCTCTTATTACAAGGTTTTTTTTTTCTTGAAATAAAGTTTCTTTTATAATTATATGATTTCGCGGTCGTTTTCGGTTAGTTGAATCGAAAAAGAAGAAGTACGACTCGAAATAATTCCGTTTTCTAAAAGCGATAACTAGTAATTAATATAAGTTTAAAACTGTTTAAATTAAAAAAAAATTAAGCTTACTCTTCTTTTTTCTTTAACTTTCACTTTTTTTCGTTATAAGCAATATTCGTATGTTTAATTGCGTAATGACATTGAAAATTCGAAAATTGAAAATGTTTAATATTAACAATTGATTTAAAATCGCAACTAAAAATCTTGAACGGTTAATATATTTTATATTAATAATATAAAAATAAATAATAATAAATTATTTAGGCAGTACAGGAAATTACTATTTTGCGTGGTTTATTTTTTTCGATAGGTAATAAACCTCTGGTAATAATGCGTTTTAAATGTATAAATTAAGGATCGTTATTTGGCTTCAAGCCAAAATCGTGTTTACTTTCTTCGTCGGTTATATTCGAATTAATTATAGAAATTTCAGAAATTCAAATAATATCCTCTGAAATAAAGAATCATTTTTAGAAAATTCGGAAGTTATTTTAATTAGTTAAAATATTACTAATTTATAATCTTTAAATTAAAATAAAAAGGTTAATTTCTGATTTAAACTCTTTAATTTATAATAATAAAGGTGGAATTCCCAATTTATAATTTTTGATTTATCATACTAATATTGGAAAACCTGATTTATAATGGTATATTTAAAACAAAAAACATAATTAGTAATTTATAATTTTTGATTCATAATAATATAATCGTAGTTGCTGATTTATAATCTTTGATTTATAATTATAAAATCGTAATTCCTGATTAATAATCCTTAATTAGTAAATAAAAAGTAATCATTAATTTTTACTCGTTGATTTATAATGAAAACCCGTAATTAGTACTTTATTATAGCTGATTAATAATTCTGAATTAGTAATTAATAACTTTGCGCTAATCTGAACAAGAAAAATAAAAGAAAGATAAAAGTAATAAGTTTCCCCGTAAATAACTCTTTTTATTCATTTGTAGTTAACTATTATTTAACCTTTTTAAAAGTTTTATTTGCTGTAAAGGTTTTATTTTTAATTTAAAGCTGTTAAGGATTGCAGTGGTCCGGGTTCACCTGACGGGATTCTTTATTACATATATTTGCAAGCTTCCAGTAGTTTCTGATAGCTTAGACAACCAGACTTATATTTTTATATAGTTATACGTATTTAATATATAATTATTTATAATACGTAAAAAACCTTACATTAAATACCGTTATTTATTATTTTTATCCGTTATCTATTTTATATTGCCTGTAGCCCGTAATAAATGGCACTTATTACCTGAGTTAAGAATTAGTTTACCTTATTATCCTCCTATTCTCTACTTATTAAAGGGAAATATACGAAAAAAACGCGGGATAAACGTAATATTTAACAACAAAATCTTATAATAATAAATACGTTTATAAAAAATAAGTTCGAAAGGATACGAAGAACTTACGTTTATATCGTTAAAAATTCCAATAACCCGATTATTAAGCGGAAATTTTTAAAACCCTTTTAGTTTATAAAAAATTTATTTATTTGGACGTTATACCTAATAACTTTAACGGTATAATAATTACGGCAATATTATATACCGTAAGGTTACTAAAATATTAAAATATGTTTAATAAATTTTTCGCTTAATAATTTAAAATTATTTATAATTACATTAAAAATTTGGTTTAAAGTTTACGGAACTTAACGATTTTTTTTAAAAAAAGAAATTTATCGGGGTAACCAGATTTTCCCGAAAATCTAATAAAGTTAATAATATCCATACCGATAAACGAACTAAGTTTTAGGAATTTCTGATCCCAGAATAATATCGACCAGGTTAACCCTTAAGCGGGAAAATATACCATCTTTTTTATTAGGAAACCCCGGATTATCGGCCCAAGGCGTTACCCAGGACAATAATCCAAACCTGGCTAATCCCGCGACTAAAGATAACGACATAATACGAATTTTCGCGTTTTTAAAAAAAAAGTTAAGGAATTCCGCGTTAATTAACGTATAACGTTTACTACGTACGGTTAATTTCCAATTAAGGAATTCATAAAGTTTTTAATAAATAAGGAAAGCCGGTTAAAGCTTACGTTATAAAATTATTTAAGTACATAAAGTTATGGGATAATTCGACGGATTCTTAATTATTTAACCGCCTATAACAAAATTTATACCCGGGGTTTTAAACGTTACGCCCCCAATTAAATTTCTTTTTATTATAACCGTATATTTAAACAAGGTCGGCGATAAGGTAAAATCTATGTTAATACCGTAATAATAACTTTCCCTTTTTTGGCAGTTATTTTTAATTACTTATAAAAAAACATTATATTGTAAAATAGAACCTATCCTAAATTAGAACTCTAATCACCTTATAATACGTTAAATAGTTTATAACGTTACAAAGGCGGCAGGATATACATATTTCGCGACCGATATAAGGCCGTTACCTAGGTGCCGCGCCGTAATATAAGGTTATAATACCCTTTCCGGAACGGAAGTGGTAATATCGTTACGATACCAGCGTTATTAATTTATATGAGAATTCTACCGTTACCTTTTACCGTTTTCGAAAAATAAATATTAAGGGCCCCCTTAAAAATTTTTTTCTAGGCACGCCGTATTATTATTATTATTATAACGTAACGCCCTTTCCCCATTTTTTTCGTTATTTTTTTGCCGCGTTTTAAAATTTACTTTATAATTTTATCGCCTTCGTTACGATATTTTCCCGATTACATATTATTTGCGCAACGCCCGTACGTATTAAACGCTTTTATATAATTTATTTCTGGAACGTTATTTTTAATTATAACTTAATTATTGGTGGTTTATTTACGTTCCGTGAGGAATTTATTTTTGACGCGACGAATAAGTATATATTTTACGTTAAATGCCTAAAAACTTACCAGTTTATAAATTAACCGCATCGTTATATTACTTTTTTACCGTTTTATATATTCGCTTTATTAACTTTACGTAACCTAACGGGTAAAAGGTATACAAAGTGATTTCTTAAACCTGAAGGCTTTATTTAATTAGATATCTTTTTATTTCGATATCGTCCGGAATATTAACGATAATCTTATTTTTAATGGAAACGATAACGAACTTAACGAATAAAATACCGGCTTACGAATTTAAATTTATAATGCGGTTTATTGTTTATATACCGTTTTCGAAACGATTAAAAAGGTATACCGTTCCGAAACCGGAGCGACGGGTACTAAAACAAAGTTTAATTTTATTTTATAATTATAGTTACATTATTTAACGTTATTCTCAGAACAACAGTACCGATTACTTCCTTTAGGTAACCGTTTACCGTACCTTTATAAAATATATTACCCTTATTCCGTTAAAAACGCCGTAAGTATATCGTCTAATACGTATTATATTATCGTATCGTTAACGTATCGTTATCAAACTAACGTCCAGATCGTTACCTAATAAAAGGCCATCAAATACTACCTAGTTCCCGGCGATAAGGGTTATTAATTACAAATGCTAACTAAACGTATATTTCGGAATAAGATAATTACCGTAATTACCTTTACCTTAAGTTCCGTCCAGTCGGCCGTTAATATGGTATCATTTTCCGTAGGTTTCGATAATTTTTAATCGTTATTAAATTATCGGCCCGCCGTTTCTTTTTCGGAAGTTAAGCATTATTATTATTATATAATCGTTATATTAACGTACCGTTATTTTGTTACTTATTTCATAATTTTGGTATTCGTAATTTCCGGATATTGGTAAAATTTATATTCCTAATAAATTCTTTTAGTTAAATTAGTATAATATAGTTATTATCGTAATACCGTTACGGTATCGGCTTAATGAAATTCTTTTATTTCCTTAATACTTACTTTATATTATTCTTTATTATTATTCTATATTCGAACTACGGTTACGGCCGTAATTTCTTATAAAGATTTTAAATTAATTAAGCGGTCCAGGTTTATTATGGCTGCTTTTATAAATTCTGTTATATTTAAATTATCTTCTTAATTTTTTAAGCCAGTTTTTAGGTAGTACGGCACGGATACGGTTATTTAACTTTATGTTAAATGCTTCGTTTAATATTTTTAGAACTAAAAATTTTTTCGAAATATTATTTAACGTGCTTTTCATTATTAATGTTTATAACGATAACGTCTTTAATGCACCTATTTTATTTTGCGCTAATATTCCGTTATCGTAATAAACACGGCTTATCATATTAAATTTAAAAAATTTAAAAGTTTAAATATAATTTATAATACGTCGGTAACTTTACTACGTCGGTATGGAAATATACCTTAATAATAACGGAAAATTTTATCTATTTATGGTTATATTTATCGTTAAATTTATTTAACTTTATATAACATATATTAACTTATATACGTTCCTTTTCGTTAAAGGTACCGGTATCGGAACGGTATCGCAAAACTTATTTTATATGCCGTTTTTATAATTTATTATTAAGGTTTTAATCCGCTTAAGGATTTATTTTAATCCGTTTACGTAATATATCGCTTTATTACATTCGCTTTATTACGTTATTATTTTGGAAACGTTAAATCAACGTAACGGTTCATCTTTTATGGCCGGATAAAAAGCCGTAGTTAGTAAAAAAAAAACAATAAAACATTTATAATTTCCGATACGTAATTATTATTAATAAATTGGGTTAAAATTTTGTTTAATCGTTTTAATAAAAGAAATAATAATTCCGGAAAAATTATGTTATTGTTGCGTCAATTATTTCCGTTTAGCCGTTGGTTTATAAATAATACGTAATTAAAATGCGAAACGTAGCATTTAAGTACCGGTTTAAATTTTTTTAAAAGTAAAAACAATTTTTTTCTTTCGGTCCGATATTAGCGTAACTGGTATATTATGTAAGCGGTATATATTAAAAAAAAACGTTAATAAAAGCTTTCGTAAATACATCCGTTACGGGGGCGAAATAACGTATTTCTATAAGGCGGTTAATTATTATAACAACATATTCGTAAATACGTCGGAATTTTTCGTTAAAAAGAAGCCGAGGTAATTTACCGATATATTATTTTATAATAGGAACGGTACAGCTAAAGGATTAAGGGAAATAATAAATAACGTTTTGGATGTTTTAATAAGATAATAAAAGTATTAACTTTGTACGAACGGTATTATATTCCGAAATAAATATGATTAATAATAATTCCGTCGTAATAAAATATGAACTTTAAAGCGCTTATGGTAACCCGTAAGCGTTATATTATAAGTACGGTATATGTGTAATGATTTTCTGTGTATTTAGCTCAGCCTGGGAAATAAGGCTTGAACCTAGATCAACCTTGCATAAGTACGGTATAATATCTGGAATTTAAGGGTATCGTTATCTGGAATAAATAATTTGGTCCGAATATAAATCTGCTTTTTATACGGTTTTATGATTAACCTTTACGGCCTTAAACGTTTTACGGATATTTTATTTAAAATATTTATAAACCGGGGTTATTAACGAAACTAAAATATCGTTAACGAACGTTAATAACTTATAAATGGTATTTATAAATATATTTATTGGTTAATTAATATTTAAAATATACGTTTTTAAAAGGGGTTTTTATCGGTAAATAAAAATATCGTTTTATATCGGTCCGTTAGTTTATCGTCGTCGGTATTATTACGATTTATAAGTTATATACCGAGTTGGAAAAATAAGGCGTTAAGGATTATAATTTTCGTTCTTAAGTTATAAATTATCTGGAACCGGAAGGTATTTAGAAATTCGGATTAACGCATTTAACGTTAATTAAAAAGCTTTGTAATAATAATATAATAATTTTTTTAAATAATTAATCATAACTTTTATAGGTTTTTCGGGGTTTTAAAGTTCCGGATAGTATTTTTCGAATATTTTAATTAATTCTTAGTAAATTTTTATTGTAAATTTCGTAAGTATATTTTATAAGGTTATATTTAGCCGAAAAAAAGGCCACCGGACGTGATATATTTTACGTATCGTATTACGAAAAAACCTTCTTTAACGCCTAATTGAAATTATTGGGTTGGGAAATTATACGCTATTCAAAGTCGTAATAAAATAATATTAGAATTGTCAAAAACGTATTTTTCAGTTATTAAACTATTACCGTTATGTCGTTTAGAAATATATTAATTACCTTAACTTTATTATAATTAAAAAGAAAAATAATATATTAAAACTTATATAATGTATATGTAAGTCGAAATTATTTTAATTTTAAGAACTTAATGGAAGCTTTTAAATACGATTTATTTTAAAAAAAATTACACGTATTACCTGCGTTACGCAACGATGTTACTTCCGATACGCCTGCGTTAGCAGGTCGTAACCGCCGGGTTGGGCAGATAAAGGAATAATATCCTTTTATTCCATAATATATATAAAGGTTTATTTTACGCCGGCATTATCTTTTATTATTATTTAAGGGTTTCCGGGAGCCGTTACCCTTAGCGGTAACGGCGTTTAATTATATAAAATCCGGTTTTGATATAGTAAAAGCGTTATTAAGTTAGTACGGGGCCGTAATATTATCATTACCATATCTGGTCATACGTTTATGAAAAGTTCGGTTTGCGATATTATTCGAAAGGGTTTTAAAAAGGTAAATTTATTCCGTATCATTTTCGGAACCGGAACGCCGTATTAATAAAACGAAAACTTTTTAAAGCGTTCCGTTAATCTTTTGCTATAACGTAATAACGTATATAATACGGTCTTTTTGTAACGGATAAACGTTCCAATTAATAACGAATTTTAGGAATGTTAAGAAATATTAATTAATATACTTTTCCTGGTAAATTATCGGATTTTTAACGTTTTTTATATACCGACGGTTCCGCATTACGTAAATGTTAACTTTTTATTATACCGAAAAGGGGTTAATCTGTTAATAAGGCGTAATCCGGATAAGGTTATTACGGAGCCGTTAAGGATTAGGCCGTAAAAGGTTACGTGTCCGGTTATAATGTTTCGGCGTTATGGCGGCATTATATAAGCCCGCTAGGACTAATTTCCGATATTTTTATTAGGATATTAAGAATTTATTATTGGTATAGTGTATAAAAATATTTTTTACCGGAACGAACGTTCCGTAATTAGAAAACGTTCATATAATTCCGCATTTTCGAAAACGGTTTAATTTATTAATTATTTTATAACGGCGAATTATTTACGGAATTAGTAACTTTCGTAAAAAAACCGTCCAGTTTATTAAAATGATTATTTTACGGGTATAAAACGTTTCCGAAATTCGTTTTATTTATAGTTTAATCGTTTATAATTATTTTTAAAAGTTATAAAAATATTTCCGAAAGTTTTTTGGGATTATTTGTATATTTCGAAAAGTTAATGAAGCCGAATAAAATCGTATGTAAGATAAGCCGTAACCGTAATTAAGAAAAATATTAAGGAAAATTTTTAGGAATTCCTAAATTGCGGAAACGGTATTATGCCGTTATTTTACGTTTATTTGTCAGCTAAAATATTAATATTCGTAATAATTTTTGGGCTTAAAATGTTAAGTAAACTTATGGTAAGGTTACGACGTATGAACGGCGGACATGGCAGTTTGTAAAATTTAGGCAAAGACGCGGTTAATAATAAGTTACGGTAAAAGTTTATTTTAAAAGGTATAATAAATTATTAGTGCGTTAATCGTTTTTAGGGGCTAGATAAAGCATTCTGTTATTGCACGAAAAAGAAAAAGGGAACTATTTAGCAGACGCGGTACGCCTGCAGTTACATAATGCTACGGCTGCTTAGCTAAGCCGTGACGCTAGTACCGTAAAATTATTCTTAACTTCTTACTACTCCTTTTGTAAATGCTTTTATATTTTTTTTATTTTCCCTACTGAATTTATAATTAGTACGCTATTAAAAAACACTTTAATAGCCGATATAGTAGTTATAACCTATATATTTAATTAATTAAAAATAATTAACTTTATTAAACCGAATGTAATTAAAGCAAAATTAAAGCGGTTATCGTAAAGGTCTTGATTAATTTAAAGCAAATATCATGAAAATCCCGTTAATTTATGCCTGACCTTTTTTCCCCTCGTTCTTAATACGACTTATCATAATAAAGTTAGCTACAAAATTTAAAAAACCCTTCTAACAAATAAAAATGTTACCTACGGTTTTTATCTTTAAAATAAAATTCTTAAAAGAAGGAAATAGTATTACAATATAAAAACAAAAATTCTTATCGTTAAACCCCCCCTAAGGCCTAATACGGGCCCTATACGGATAATCTTCGGATAAAGAAAAACTTAGCTTTCCCCGCCAAAATCTAAATGGTTTAAGTAATCTAAATAATCTGGAACCAAATTACATAAATCGTACAAATCCACGATACACTTACTTAATAAAAATAAATATATACCGAATATTTTCCTACATAAATAACAATTATTTAATTTCGCCTTTTTAACTATTAATCTAAGCTTTTAATGAAATGCATCATTCTTTAATTATGAAAAAAATTCGCAAATCTCTTTAACGAACAAACCCCTAAATTATTCATTATATTATTATTACCCGCAAATCAACACCTGATTTCGGATGCTGGTATACCTTCAGGTAGATATATAACCGGTGCGTTATACAACCGTAATATCCGGCTTTTAAAGTAAATTCAAGGGCCTGATATATTAAAATACAACTTTTTAAAAATAAATTTCGGGGTCTTGTCCTAAGCTGGATGGTTAAGTTTATCCTAGATTTTTTTTTATAAAACGTTCTTTATTATTAGCGTTAAAAAATTTATAATTAAACGTAAAAGGTTAAAAAGTAAAACTTTTAGCTCCCTTGCTTATTTAACTTGCTTGCGTATATAAAACATGATAAATTTTATACGGGTTATTTTAACCGGGTTTAATTAGTTATAATTAATATAATGTATTTTAAAAATGCAATTATTATCGTTGAAATAAAGCGAGTATAAAATTTCTATCTTGTATGATACGTGTTTTATATTTTATTTTCGAAAAATATTTATACATTTCGAAACTTTTTTTTTCTTTTTATTCCTCCAGTTTTCCGGACGTGTATCTTCCTTATATCTTTTTTTAACATGCCATTTACCCTTAATTTCGAGGTCTTTTATAAAGTTAATTATTTTACCGGTTTTAGTTACGTCATATTTTTATTTTCAATAATAATATTGTTAGAAATGAATATGTTTTAATTAAACCAGAACATCGAATATTGGTTAAATATCTTTTAGTTGTAGTACTTAATATAAAGAACGAGATAGATTAAAGTTTTACCGTAATAAATCGTTTATTTATATACAGTTGGTATTTCATTATTCAATAAACAAACAAATAAACATTTTCATTTACATACGGTGATATGGGCCGTCGTTGAAATATATTTAGTTCTTTATAAAGATGTGTTAAGGATTGTATATATATATTGTCGGTCGACTTATTTTCGGATTCGTTTGTAGATGGATGGGTTTAATTACCTTTTTCTTTTTAAATGGCCCTATTATGACAGGAAGTCATTTAAAGCCTTAATATTTGAAGTTAATTATAATATTAATCTTATTCTTCGCCAGATAAAGTAACGCCAACGTTTCTTATATTCGAAAAACAATTTCATAATCCTAGAGCATAAAAATAGTTAATTTTAGACTAGGATTTCAAATATTTGAAAAAAAAAAATGTTGCATATTTTCAATCGTTTCTGTATTTAAAATGTTTAGGAAGTGTTTATTTAATTTTCTATGATTATTATTAACAGTCATATTAAAATTCTGAATATTTAGGGCCTACTATTCATTGATTAAACTTTATATGTTCTAATATAATTTAACTGAGCATTACTTATAATAATAAATAATTATAATAAAACTAAAATTATACCGTATTTTATATTACACTAATATAAGTTTTAGCTTGTAAAGAATTTTTTTATTTATCGAAAACTTCGAGTATTCGTAATAGGTTTTATAAGTTATTCCTATAAATCTTTTTAAATTCGCTATATTACGTATTTAGATAAATATAATTTAAAGGTCTTTTTAATTTACGAAACACCCTAAGCATAATATATGTGAATTTTAATAGCTTACATTATCTTTAAAAAGAAAAAGGTTACTGTTTATTTTAAAGCGTTATAAGGTAATTTATTTTAAAAGGGAATTTCTATTATTATCTAATGATACGCCGTCCTTTTTGGATGTATTTATCCCTTTAAGAAAAGCCGAGCCGATATTAAACATATTTCGTTATGATTATATTTCAGCGTCTTTGATTAATTAAATTGATTATACTTTAAACTATATTTTAATAATATATATCGAAATTAATCCTTTAATTTTTGTTTTCTTTTACATATTTCTCATTATTTTATAACCTAGCAATTAATATTTTACATAATTTAAAAGGAAATCGTTAAATTTGTTATTTATAATAACTATTTTAATGTATTATTAACCGTAATATTAATAATACGTAAAAGATAACGTATAATATTTATTAAATCTTTTTCGGATTATAATAAATAAACAATTTAAAATATGTTAGAGCAAATCCCGATCATATTCATTCACTGTCTAGAAGCTATCTCGAGCCTACAACTCGTCTTATTTATTTACTGATCTCCATGACGTCTTAGAGACGTCTCCCTTCTGTCTCAAGACGTCACATATAGCTCAGAGAAGGCGCCCCCTTTCCGTGGCGGAAAGAGCGTATCAAAATAGATTAAAACGAAAGGGCCTCATTTCGGGTTGTATTTCGACTTGAAATAACTATATAAGTAATATTATTGTTATTCAGAAATATAATAGATAAAACAAGTATCAACCTTAAAGGTAAGCCTTAAGTGCGTATAAAAGGCTTTATAAGCCTTTCCCAGGTTTACGGCTTTTCGAATGATTATTTATTTAGATAGCATGTTGCGTAATTCCAACTTTACAATACCGGTAATCCGCAATGATAGGATTTTTACAGAATGTATCTTATTTTCGGTATATAGTTCATATAAAGTTATCGAACGAGCTACATATATTAACATTACCATTAATTTAAAAGTTACTTTTTATAAAAATTTGGCTTCTGCTTCTATATTTGGATACGATTTAATCTGCTACCATAACGGTAATCGATCTGTAATAACTATCTTATTAATACGTTTCTTTTTTTTTTTTTAGAAATAAATATTTTAACATCGATCAATAATGGACTTATAATTACAGATATTACTTTTGAAAATCATATATTTATAATGAATTTTAAACGTTATAAGTAATACTTAAAATAAGTCACTTAAACAGGTTATTTCTTATTAAAACGGCATAATTAACTAAGACTTCGTCGAATTTAACAAACATATTAATAACCGTATAATACATTTAAAAATTATCGAACCCGGTTAATTTAAAAATCTAGCTAAAACGTGGATTAATCAATAAATATGTGATACCCATGAATGGTAGATTCCAATTTGAAACCCAATTATCGTATTAATGTAAGGTTCGACGTGGTGTATAATTTATACGTTTTTGCGGCTTGGAATTATAATCCCCGTTATTACGGCGCTTATATCCGTACGCGTAATTCGCGATATAATAAATAATCCTAGTTAAAACCTAATGTAGTTTCCTTTATTCATAACGTCGGCTTACAACTTATAGTTCTGCTTTAGAATGAGGTTCTGCTTCAGAGTGAGGTTCTGTTTCAGATTGAGGTTCTGCTTCAGAGTGAGGTTTTACGGGATTGAGGTATATAATTTATTTCAACCGTAAAAATTATTAATCAGTTATCATGTTCGAAGATATTGGGTATAATATTTATTATGTGGTTTATATATGTAATGATTTTCTGTATATTTGGCTTAGCCTGGAAAATAAGGCTTGAAACTAGATTAACCTTGCAAAACCTATAGTTTCTTAATATTTTTAATCTGCTATAACCGCCTTTATTACCGGACCCGGATTCGCTTAGTCGTTATGTTTATATCGTTACCGGAATTGCCGGTACAACCAAAAAATAACGGCCCGTAATTTAACGTTATGAATGATATATCGGAAAATAAAATTAAGATAATAATAATTTTAAAGGTTAAAAATTATGTATTGAAAATAAATGTTACTTATTAAACGATAATAATAAATGGTACTTACTTAATATAATAATAACAGTAATATTAAATTAAAAATAAAAAAACGAAGTTACGCCGGTTTTTATTTAAATAAACAACGACAGACGCGTTTAATTTCGAACCCGGGTTACGGTTATTAATAAATAAGCCACATTAAACTGTAAAAATTAGGAGGGAAGTTTTTACGGGGGTTAACAACATATTTTCGAATTTATTAAATAGGCAACGTTATACAAGGTTAATCTAGTTTCAAGCCTTATTTTCCAGGCTGAGCCAAATACGCCAAAAATCATTATACATATAATCCATACGATAGATACTATACCCAATATCTTCGAACACGATAACTGATTAATGGTTTTTACGGTTAAGATAAATTATATACCTTAGTCCCATAAAACCTCACTCTAAGACAGAACCTCACTCTGAAGCAGAACCTCACTATGAAGCAGAACCTCATTCTGAAGAAGAACCTCACTTTGAAGCAGAACCTAGGGCAACGTTATAAATATATTTTTCCAGGTTACTTAATGTTTGCCAAAAAGAAATTAAATTTGTTAGATAATAATTAAATATTAACTTTTCTTAATCCAGCTTAATTATATATTATAACAACCATATAATAAACCAAGATATCGGGAAAATTAAGAAGCTTTAATATTATGCCTTATAAACTATAATTTATTATGATTATTAACATAAAAGAATTTGGTTTTAACTTATAACACCGCGGTTAAATTTCTTAAGTTGTATGCTCTGGTTCTTTTTTTCGAATTTTTTGTAGTAATGTTCAACATATTTACATCTCTTATAACATTTAGGATTGCTTAATTCGGATGCATTAACTGATGAAGAAGATTAATTCTACGAACAAATAAACGAGATGAATATTTTTTAGCTAATATTAAAGAAATTATTTTCGTACCGTATATATAGCTATTCCGGCATCCGGTTTTTAGGTATTAATCTGAAGTATTTAAAATCCTTACGTTTTATAATCTTATCTTTTCGTAACCATAAATATTATTTAATAAAGCTGGATTTTGGCTTTCATTTTGAAACCTTACTGTATGGGGTATTACTTTTTTAATAAAAATATTTATAATAGCGGCTTTTTTAAAACGGCTGTTTTAAGGTCCTAATTAATATTGTCCGGAACCTATCGGTCAGGTCGTTACGTCTTTACGGGGGATCTTGGTAATTATAAAATTTTTTTCAAGTTCGTAATTTTCCCGGTGCTTTAAATATATAGTTTAATATTAAATACCCGAAATAAAACTGACCACATCTCCGGCTGCAGCTTTTAAATTTCCTTTTCAAAATACCCGATATATAAAGGTACGAGGTTCCGGTTACTTAATGTTACGTTTTTTCTTTTTCGGCATAATTAATATACCGGGTAAGTTTCGTAATTATTTTATATTAAAATCTTATAAATAGTATTATCGGATATGACAAATAATTATTTAAATTCTTAATTCTAATACTGAGTATATTATGATATTTTTAAATTTAATACTTATATAGGTTTATTTAATCATTATAAAATTACGTATAAGAACGGGAACAGCTTTTTTTTGCTTGGTAGTATGAAAATAATATTTATACAATATATACCACATAAGGTTTCCCGGTTTTATACTCCTAAACAGGACTATAGAATTACTTTATTTAAATACCGTTTATATTACGTAACCCGTTATCGTTTATAAACTTTCAGAAATAGTAAGCGGACCAAACTATACGATTTTCTAAACTATATACCCTAATTTAATTTATAATATTGAAAATATTTACTTTACGATTCCAAACTTCGATTATTTAATAATACCATTTTTTCCCCCCTCAACTTTACGGTTCTATTTAATATAACGGAAAAAACGAATAAGGTTATATAAAAAAATTTGGTTTTAAGATATTACAAATTAATACTAAATAATATTAAAATATGTAAATGCGTTTCTTATTATTATTTCTAAGTTATATATCTATATATAACTAAAGCTAACCGTGAAAACGATTGATGAGTCCTGGTGTTCGAAGATACTGGGTATAGTATTTATCGTGTGTACTATATCATGTAATGATTTTCTGTATATTTGGCTCAGCCTGGAAAATAAGGTTTGAACCTATCTTAACCTTGAATATAGTTTCAACTTTAAATAGTTATAGAAGTATTACTTTAATATTATTATAGGTATTATCATGCGTTTATAATTATATAACAGTAAATCAATTACGTTTTTAAATATATACTAAAAAATCTTATCTTATTAAACCTTTAAAATATTATAACTTGATCGAGTATATACGTAAGGGCAATTAATAGTAATTTATTAATTGAAATTAAAGTTAAAGTAGAAATATAAGTAATAAGAATTTAACATTTACATATAAAGATTCTGGAAATATTATACGTTTACCGAAAATATCTTAAATAATCCAGGATTAAAAATCTAAATAAAGGATATAAAATGTAATAAACGGCGTGGAATTTAGAGGTTAAATAAGTTACGAAATTGCTACTAGTATTAAAAGGAACACGGAATAATACAATATATATAAACGAAAATTATATATAACGAGAAACTTAAATCAAATTCTAAAGTAATATATATATATAAAATTAAAATATATAAGAAATGCAAATTCTGTAACTATAAGTAGATAAATAACTAGTTTTATATAAATTACTACATATTAACTTAAAAGCTAACTTTATTATTTGCTATAATAAAGTAAAAATATATATAATCATTAATAACCGTAGGCAAACTATACGACGTTTTCTATTTTACTACATTATTTAATATTATTTATAATTTTAAAAAAAATGCATATATATAATATACTTATAATAATTACTTAATAAATGATTAATATTATTTATTCTAATATCAGGTATTATACTTATACATAATAAGGAGTTTATTAAAATACTGCATTTATTTTTATTTTTTATTTTTTTAATTAATTAATTAATTTTTAATAATAGATTCTCACGCTATTAGGACTTAAACTAAAAAAAATTTATTATAACAAAAAATATGAGTATACTTCACTTCAAGAATTAATAACGTTGATAATCATAACTCAATTTCTTTTCCTTTACCACCTTTAATTAAAACTTTTACATATATCAATATTAATAACTATTATATTCATCTATTCGTATAAAAGAGCTTATTAAAAGTTAAACATCTGTGAAATTATAAATATAATCTTTTATAAAATAACCCTGGTTAGTTTTTTGTCGTCGTGTGCCTTTTTACGTTATCTTTAACGGATGTTAGGTATAGCTATGTTACGAAAATTTTCGTATTATATTTAATAATAAAAATTTTAATTTCCTTGGATATTTTAGTTATTAACCTGGCGTCTTAATTATATTTTTTACGAATTCGGGTAAGGTAAATTTTTGGTCCGTTTTGATTTAATTCCGTATATAAAAATCGAATTCGATTTAGGTATTAATACAAGGTTGATCTAGGTTCAAGCCTTATTTTCCAGGCTGAGCCAAATACACAGAAAATCATTACACATATAATCCACACGATAAATATTATACCCAATATCTTCGAACACGATAACTGATTAATGGTTTTCACGGTTAAGATAGATTATATACCTCAGTCCTATAAAACCTCACTCTGAAACAGAACCTCACTTTGAAGCAGACTGCTGGGCCCCCGTAAACACGCAATTTCTCGACTGATGTCGGCTTGGAAGGCTCACATGCGTGGTTGCCGATAAGCTTCGACTCTGATGTACCTTATGCCAGGCAGTAAACCTTAAGGATAAACCTTAAGAATAAACCTTAAGGATAAACCTTAAAAATAAACCTTAAGGATAAACCTTAAAAATAAACCTTAAAAATAAACCTTAAAATTAAACCTTGATAATAAAATTTAGGTATTAATAAGGATCTTTAATTTAATATCTTTAACGTAAATAGGGTTAATTTAAGAGACTTAAGATTTTTAGCCTAAAGAATTATTTATTTCCGGTTAATAACAATTATAAATTTTTTATATATAAACGTTAACGGGTTATACTTTAACTTAAATTTTAACGTTTACCTTTAGGTACGCCCTTTTCCGTTCTTTATAATTTTTCGAAATTGGTTTTAAGTCGGACTTAATTATTAATTCGGTATTAAGGATAAAATATATGATTTAGTTAATATTTAAAACCTTTTTAACGGACGTAACAAAATTTACCGATGGTACCGGTTTAAATATTATTTAACTTTTAATTAAGTAGTTTTTTTAGGCGTAGCTATTAGAAAAGGCAGCCGTACCGTACGCGGTATTATAATATCTGCATAAATAGCTCGTCTTTTTTTAAAGCGTTTTTCGTATTAAATATTTCGGCCGATTTTTTAAAATATACGAAATACGTATCGTTGACGACGTCCTTTTCGATATATATTTAATCTTTTTTACGGTTAAGTTCCAATTTAATTTTGTTTTTGTTAAAGCAAATACAACCGTTAAGTTATAAAACGGACTAATAGTTTTCGGCATTATTTTCATACTTCCATATAAACTTTTCGTTAAAAAATACGCAAGTTCTATTTTAATATTGAATTTTTAGCCAAATTTTGAGTTTTTTTCAAAACGCTGTTAAAAAATTCCGCGGCCCGGATAACCCAACCGTTGCTTACGTCCAGGATATTAAAAAACGTAATTTTTTGCGCCATTATTTTTATTTTCGGTAACCTTCCGAATAACCCCGGGAACTTAAATTAAAAAAAAGGTCCCCGGTACTTTTCGATTACTCTAAGAAAACCTTTAACATTAAAACCGTCGGTTATTACGGTTATTATTCGTCCAGTAAGCCATGTCGTTCTGGTTATCCGTATTATTATATATATTATTTCATAAAACGGTTACTTTTAATGTATCGATTAATTTAGCCTTTTTACGGCTTAGGTAAGTAGCCGTAGTATGATATAGCTACAGGCATATCGCGCCTGCTAAATAATTCCCTTTTCTTCTTCGTACTATAACAGAATACTTTACCCAGCCCTTAAAGAGGATCAGTGCCGTAATAGATAATTTTTTAAGGTATTAACAAGTTATAAGGAAAGAATTATATAAATTACGGCGTTGGTAAATGGAAAAATAAAAAGAAATTATTAAGAGGTTAAAACGGTTACAGTTATAGCAGGATTTTTTAAAGAAAAAAGCGGTAAAGATGTCAAATGTAATGCTAAAATTAAATTAATTGGCAAAACGGGAAAGATTGGAGAAAGAATAGTGTTATATAAAGGCGGAGTAAGTATAGCTTGTTTCCGAGATGAGTATTATGACAGAAACGTTTTTTCGCCTGAAACGCCGTAAATTTGGATTTAAGTGGGGGACCATTATCGTTTGCGACCCTGGCCGTATTGGAAACGGTTGGTTAGGATTTTGCCGGTAAATATTTTTTAAATTGGGTTTAGCGTATTCGTTAGGTAATTATATAATTTTTACGCACTACGTATAAATGTATAATTTATTTGTTTAATTAGGTATTAAATTTTGGTTTTTTTTTGCGGGAAACAAAATTTTTGAGATTTCGTATTAATTAACGTTTTTTCGCTTTCGAGGTTTTTTTAAATAAGACGTTTTTTAGAATTAGTTTTAAAAAATACGTGAAAAATAAGGTATATTTTTATAGTTTTTGGGTAAAAACAGTTTGTAGTTAATTTTTGCAATAATTCTATTAACTTTAAACGTGTTACGTTTTTCAAAATTAAACTTGTTATCAAAAGATTTTCGTATTAATTTATAAGATGTTTAATGTTACGTTTATTTCTGTCGTAATAAGTAAAATATAATTTTTTGGATTATAATATTAGGACATTTTTTATTAAAGAAATCGTAATCTCGTTTAGCATTCAACATATATTATTTTAATTTCCGTTAATATTATTTCCGTTCGAGGAGTTATTACGGTAATATTGGAGGTTTTATGTATTAATTATTTTGGTCGCTTGGTTACTATTTCGTATCCGTATATAGTTGTATAAAGGAATATAGTTATCTTTTTATTAATGGACGTTCTATAGGGTTTTATGCTCCTGGTAAAAGTTTAATTTAATTATTTTAGAAATGATTAATATAGTTCTGATAATATCATTTTAAAGTTTGCTTTAACTATTTCGCTTAGTCATCTATTTGAGGGTAATACGTTGTCGAAAATTTAAGTTTAGTTTTATTTATTTAAAAAACTGGCATTAAATTTGGATATAAAAACGTTGTTGTAGTCGGAGATAAATTTTTTAATATTCCGTATTTATCGAAGTAATGTTAAATAAAGCCGTAATTTAGTTATTCTACCGTGTCGCTTTATTTAAAGCATAAAAAGTATTTATATTAGTAAATCTCTTAATAAATATTTATAGTTTACTATATTCGATTTTGATAATTAGTGTTTTCGATAAAGGTAAAGTAATAATAAACGTTTCAGTTATAATTTTCCCTATTTCGACCGAAATGTTTATAGGTTATAATAATTTATACGGTTTAAAAAAATATTTTAGCTTCATATTAAACGTCATACTTTTGGATTATTCGTTTAATTATTTAATAACTTTCGGGGAAACCGTAAATTTTTCTTACAGACGTTTAGTAGTTATATATATTCCTTGGTATTTATATAAGGGGTTTTCGTAGAATCTTTAACGAGTTTGTTTTATTACTAACGGAGGATATAAATTTGATTGCGAAATAATAATTAAGCCTTGAAATATTTTGGGGTTATTTAATTTCTGTTGTTTTTCAAGTTATAAGAACCTTTGAATTATGTTAATCTTTTTAAACTAAGTTGTTTTAAAGTCATATACAGGTATATTATTCCATTTTCCTTACGATATAATATTTATATGTAACGTTTGGAAGATTTCGCGTTATAAACTCTTTTTCGATTTAAAGTATTTATTTAAATATTATTTTATTTTTGATATAATATATTTCAAGGTTTAACTTGGATAAGAAGATTATTTAGTTTTCGTAACGTTTATTTAATTTTTGGGTCGTTAAATCGGGTAAAATTTCTGTAGTCTGAGTAAATACCAAAAGGGGGTTTTTATTTCGTTAAAAAAAGGTGTTTATTTTTTAAATGGTAGCATAATCGTTATTAAGTATTTTTCTATTTAGATGATAAGTTTTTCGGTTTCTTAAAACTTCGATTATTCTCGCAAGTAAATATGCTTTCGTTAATTGTTGATAATAGATATAATTATAGTTTATACTTTTAAGGATTTTGGTATTTGTTTTGTTACTTTAGGAAACACAAAGTTATTTTTATTCTGGAATCTATTATTACGTTAAAAAAATTTTTTCCATAATAGATAAAAATTTCGATTTAGTTTCGTAAAAATCATTTTTGGCTTTATATAGGGCCTTATATTTGTAGATTTTTTAAAGCTTTATTTTTAAAGGATTCCGTAATTTGTTAACTAAATATTTTATTAATTAAAAGGCGTTTTTATTCGTGGACCTTCTTGATAGTATGTTTGGTATAAATTTCCAAAGGGTTTATTTTTGGCGGCCAAAGCTGTATGTTGAATATAAAGTATTGGGGTATAGTATAAGTATTTTCGGGATATGGTTTTTTTGTTTGGACCAGATTTTGGGTATAGATAATAAGATTTGTAATATTTTGGTTATCGGGGGTTTTTATATATTGGTATTTATTATCCAGTTTTATAAACATTTTTTTTCTTATTCTAGTTAAAAATCCTTGTTTCTTTTGGTTTGTAAATGGATAGCGTAATTATAATTCTGGTAACCCGTTTAATATAAAGACCCGTAGTTAATTGCTTAAAGTCAAGGTTTGGGGTATATTAGGTATTTGGGAAGCTTATAGAGTTCCGGGGATAGTTATTTATTATTACGGAAATTTAGTTGTAGTTAACCATATAGCTCGCTCGCTTATATATGACGTTATATAATTTTTATAAGAATTTCAAATTTTTATATATCTTAAAACGCTTTAATTTTAATTATTAGCCGTTTAATATCGGTATTTTTACATTCAACGCAATAATTATTTCTGTGAAAATTACCATTTTTTTCGTTGCAGAAAAATAACCTTTCTTATTATCATCCTTATTTTGACCAAGCCGTATCTTTTTCCGCAACCATATAAGTTCGGACTCAAAGGTTTTTTTAAAGAATTTTCAGTACATTTACCGAAATAATAACTTTAATAACGCCCTTATATCCGCAATATAAGCCTAGTCCTTTTCAGAACCTTATTTATTAAACTTAAAAAAATCCGTATGAAAATAAATACGGCTATTATTAAATAAGCTAAAATAATTATGTTCGCAGTAACGAAAACCCGGTTTTTAACTGGCTTTAATTTTTATATAAGTTTTAAAATACCCTAATGTTCTCGCAAAAGATAATAGCTATTATTTTATTAAAATCACCTAATCCAATATTATGTTAATTAAAACTTTATATTTAGGAATATAGTAAGTTTAAAATTCTATGTTTATTATTTAGCAGTCATTGTGTTCGAAGATACTGCGTATAGTATCTATCGTGTGGATTATATGTGTAATGATTTTCTGTATAATTGGCTCAGCCTGGAAAATAAGGACTGAACCTAGATCAACTTTGCATTATGCTTTAGTTTTAATTGCTGTAATTTTAAATATATTGCGAAAATTACCGAAAATCTTGTGGATAATATTAATATTTCCGAACGGTTCATTGAATTGCTAACTCCTTTAACTTTAATATTTTAGCCTGTAGATATCTTCATATTAAAGGCAAAATTTTAGAGCCAACCTTAAGTTACCAAACTATTAATATAACCCGTATCGAAATAACCGTTTATTAATTTAAGTTGTCCTTAAATAAGCAGTAAAGTAACGGCGCGGTAATATAATAATTAGGTAATAATAATAACACTTACCTTTCGAGATGAAAACGGTGGACCGATAATTTAATAACCATGAGAAATTATCGAAACGTACGGAAAATAACGTTATATCGACGGCCCATTAAGTGAAACTTAAAATCAGAAAAATTATAATAGTTTTGTCGATGCGGAATATACGTTTAATCAACATTTATAAAAATTAATATCAATTACCTGAAATTAAGTAATATTTAATGGTTTTTTAAGGGACAACTTAACCGTAAGTTAAAAAATAACAATACCTTAATAACGTAATGATATAACGGGTATTAATCGATATTTATACGGCATTTTTAACGGGACAGAAATAATATACGTATATAAAGGTACGGTAAGTAAATAGTTGAGGGGGATGATCGATACGGCTTTTTAAATAATAATAATAACCGTATAATTATAATTACAGCATAAAACTAATCTTTTTTTTATATCCGTTATTCCGAAATTAAAACGATAGGTTTTTGCCGCGGTTTCGAAAACGGTATATAAATATAAAACCATATTATAAATTTTAGCTCGGAAATTAATACCTTATTCGAAAGTTTATCTTTATCCGCATTAAGGTTAAAATCGCCGTTAATATTCCGGATAATATCGAAATAGATGGTTACTTATTTTAATAAAGATTTTAATTTTAAAAAATTACTTGGTATATTGTGCGTCAGCTAAGTTACGGATAATTAACAAAACAAATATATAACGACAACGGAAAGGTAGTATAATAATAATAATAATAATAATAACAATAACAATAATAATAATAATAATAATAACAATAACAATAATAATAATAATAATACGGTATACTTAGAAAAAAAGGAAGTAATCAAAATTCAAAAGGTTCCGGTATTTATTTCTGGAAAACGGTAAGGGATCATATCAAAGTTCCGTACGACTTAATAATATTAATAGCGTAATGATATTATTACCTCCGTTTCGGAATAGGCGTTATATCCCCGTATTACGGCGCGGTATTTAGGTACCAGCCTTATATCGATTGCGTAATATATGTACTCCGCGGTCTTTATAACGCTATAAATTGCTTAACGTATTAAAAGGTACTTATAGCTTAAATTTAGGATAGGTTTTGTCTCATAATATAAAGTTTTTTCATAAATAATTAAGGATAATTACTTTAAAAGAGGGGAGCTATTGTTACAGTATTAACGTTACGGCCTAGGTAACCAGCCGTAATATTATATAGCTGGAGGGGTACCGCGCCCTTTAAATAATTTCCTCTTTCATTTTTATATAATAACAGAATACTTTACTAAGCCCTTAAAAAGGATAAGCCCCGCGATACTAAGGCCTAGCTTTAAAAGTTAATAACTCATATTCTTATAAATTATTCCCGATTTCCTTAGTGTACCTATTTAAGTTATTTTTATTTTTCACATTAATAGGAGTTATATTTATTATTAAAAAATGCTATGGAAATTTATATTTCAAAAAATTATAAATATCCTTTTCTATATTATTATATTTCGTAATCATAACCCTAGTAAACTTAGTTCACCTATAAAATACTTTTAAGTTTCGCATAAAATCTCTTAATAATCTATTTTTAAACATAAACGCGATTTAACTTTTTTTGGCGTTTAATAAATTTAGAGACTTAATTTGTCCCGATACGTATCGCCATACGTTGAATAAATAACAAATTCGTTATATTCTTAACATTCTAAAGCCGGGTAAAAAAGTTCACGTATTTAGGTTAAGGTTTCGTTCAATACTAGATTTTCTTTCGGTCGGCGTTTGTTTTCGCGAATTAGGGACGGTATGGGTTCGGAAGCATATTCCGTAATATCGATTTGTTAAAGTAAATACGGGGATATTATAAATAAAATGAACGTTTTTCTAATGTAAAATAGCAAAGTTTATCTTAAAATTTTTGGTAAAATATTCTATACCATTGGTATTAAAGAATAAATCTTAAATTTAAAAGTTAAGAAAGTTAGAGATATTGGCCAACTTGCTTATATAGCAAACTAACTTAGCAGATTTAAATTTATAGCCGAAGTAATCTTGTTTTCTACAGCGAAGTATTTACTAAGTCTATAGGAAACTAAACTTTACATTTAATTTTTAATATCTTTACCTGTTACGAATTTCTCTTAACAACAGGACCTTGTATTTTTACGTAACCAGATAATATTTCCAAAAGGAAACCCTTAAAAACTTTATTTATTTTAATAGTAAAATGGTCTACTTAAATATTACAAAAATATGAAATAAACTAATAACTTATTTATATTCTTCTAAAAACAATGGTCGTTTGATATGTATCGGCAGTAATATCACTTCGCACCGCTTTTTTAATGTGGTTAAGAATAGTTTCTAAGTAAAACACGTTGTTAGTATTTATGCAATTACTATCCAGTGACTTAATAGTTTACCTAGTGAAAAGATTACAACTTTAAATTATTATAGAACATTTCAAAAAATCTTCCGATATATTATTAATAATGGATATTTTCTGCCTCAAAGTGAGGTTCTACGTGTCTGAGGTATACAATCATCTTAACCGTAAAAACTATTAATCATTTATCGTGTTCGAAGATACCGGGTATGATATCTATCGTATGGATTATAGGTGTAAAAATTTTCCGTGTACTTAGCGCAGCCTGGAAAATAAGGCTTGAACCCAGATTAGCCTTGCATTAATAATACACATTAAGTTATCCGACGTAATATTATTTTAAAAAGTTAATTTTGGAAACATGGGCTTATAAATATTAAAAAGTTAATATTTTAAATTATGAATACCGTAACCGGACGCTTACAAGAAAACTTGTTAATTAAAATACTTTTTTTTCCTTAATTTTTTTATGTATTAATGTAGAAAAACTAAAATTTTTATTAGGTTTAAACCGTCTTTATTCTAAATAACATAATTAAACCCCGTAATATTCATAGTTTTTATAAGATAATTCTAGTAACTAAATGATAATTAAAAGTAATACTCTGATTTAAAATTAGATAATTTAAAATTAAATTTAATAAAGATCAGAAAAATAAAACGCGTAATATATAATTATGTAATATGGTAATATTAAATTTCAACTTAACGTTACTATGATACAAGGGTAATATCGGATCAAGCCTTACTTGGTAAGCTGAGCCAAATATATAGAAAATTATAATATAATGAAATTCATATAATAAAGATTATACCTAATATCTTCGAATACGATAACTGATTAATGGTTTTTACGGTTATAATAGATTATATACTGCGGTCTCGTAAAGCTTTACTTTGAAGCAGAATGCGTGGTTGCCAATACGCTTCGACCCTGATGGATGTTATGCCCGCTAGCTCTAAGGTCCGGCAGGGTCAGATAATATAATTCAAAAGATGTTAACGCTGTTATAATAAAAATAACCTTTTTACTAGTTATTGAATTAATAAATCTATTACTAGCAATTCAAAGCTACGAATCGGTATCAGTAGTTTAAATAACGGAAATATATCCATTTTTTTATCCCATAAATTTCTCGGTTTAATAATTCATTAAAGTTATTTTTCGAATAACATAAATAAACCGGTACGAAATTCGTAAATTAGAAAAATGCCGGCAGTATATACTACAAATATCTTTAAAGATAACAACGATAGATAATAAATTAAAGGTATTTAAGTAATACGAACTATAAACTTACACTCAGAAAATATAACAGAGTAATAATAAATCGACATTAAAAATAAAATAAGCAATAAACCGGATGGATTTTTTTAAACACACATTTTCGACGTTAAGCTATTCGTAAACAGGAACTTATTTAAAAACCTATTTATCCTTAAGGTTTATTCTTAAGGTTTACTGCAGCCAGCTGGCATAAGGTTCATCAGAATCGAAGCTTATCGGCAACCACGCATTCTGCTTTAGAGTGAGGTTCTGCTTCAGAGTAAGGTTCTATGGGACTGAGGTATACAATCTATCTTAACCGTAAAAACCATTAATCAGTTATCGTGTTTCGAAGATACTGGGTATAGTATCTATCGTGTGGATTATATGTGTAATAATTTTCTGTGTATTTGGCTCAGCCTGGAAAATAAGGCTTGAACCTATATCAACCTTGCATATAAAAACCTATAATATAATTAAAACTTAAAGGATTATAACTTATAAAATAATATTTATTAGAAAAATTGGCATATCTTTATTAATTCTATATTACTTGCCATAGACTTGTTTAAGTGTCGATTACCATTATTTTCGTAACTAAATTATATCCGACAATTAAAAGGTAAAATCGATATTTTTGAAAACGTTTTTTTAAATGGATAACATATCGATGGTTTTGGTTCGTCCGGTAACTTTATAAAAACACAATGCCGTAAATAAGATACTTTTTTACAGATATCCTACTGTGACGGATTACCGGTATCGCATATCTGGAATTACGCGGCGTCTTATCTTAATTAATAGTAACTCGAAAAGTTATAAAAACGATCGAAAGTAATAAGGGCTTATATAGCCTTTTACGCGTACTTAACCTATACCCCTAATATTTACCCTTAATATTTATCTTAAGGTGTATTAAGGTTAAAGCCTATTGGCAACTACGTATTTTGGTATAAAGTAAAGTTTTATAGCATTAAGATATATCCTTTAAAACTTATTTAACGGAAGGTTATAATTACCCATATAATAATAATTTTAGCCATAAATATATATTTACTAACGTAAATAACGTCAACTTGCCCAAATTAATAAATGAATAAAACTGTATAATATAACTCTTTTATATAATAGCGGACTATCCGGAAACGTTCGATTTCACCTTCGATAAGTTTAACCTAAAAAATGTTATCCTTTATAACCTACTTTAAAGAGTAGTACGCGTTACGAGGGCGCACGTAACTAGCTACTAAAAAACAAGTTATACCTGACAGGTTTAGTCGATATATCTGACCATTATAGGTACTTTTTAATTAGAAACGCCAGCTACGGCTGCGCCGCTGGCGCAGACCTAACCTTAAAAATGGGACCTGATTTTAATAGGTAAATTATACGATATGATTTCTACGACAAGTATATACTTAACATTTTCGAATATCATAGCTAATTAATGGTTTGTATAATTAACATATATTATATGCTTTAGTCCCATAATGCCTTATTTTAAAGCAGACTGTATTGGTCCAGAAATTTCTTTTTAAAAATATCGATTTTGGTTTTAATGTATGAATACGAGTTGATTCGGGAAAATAAAAGTAATTCATACTTAAAAGGTTATCCTAACTTATACATATTATATTAATTTAGCGGTTTTTTCAGGAATATATTCTATAAACAAGTCCCCCTGTTTCTAGTATTTTGAATTATAGATTCGGTTAACTAAGTTTCTTATTATTTAATGTTTTTATAATCTTTTTTAACTACGCATAATACATTCGGGCTTACCGTAAATATTATATATCCCTTTTTTTCGCATGAACTTTTTCATAATAACTTTTATTCGCCTTTATTAAATATAAATTTTAACTGCTATCATTATTATTATTAGTTATAAAATTTCGAATTTTTTTATAGTAATCGTCCCAACCTTCTGGAAACCTATTTTTTAAGACCACAATTTATCACACAAAATTAACCATTTTCTTCCGGAGAAGCGCTATTTCGTATAAAAAATAAGCTTATTTTTTGTTAAACAATAACCGGGTTAATTATTTTTATTACCAAGCTACCTTAATAAAAGTTCTTTTTTAAATAGCGTCGCCGTTATATCGTTTTAATAAAAATATTAAAAGTTTCTTTACTAAGAAAGTAACCAAATTAGTAAAAGAAAATTAAAACCACGTTAATATAAGTATATATAAAGTCTTTAAATAAGAGAAAATAAATTTAAAATGGAATAAATTAGTTTATCTTTATAAGTAGGAATTATATTATCAGTCGCTATGGTAATTTTGAACATGGCATAAAAGCCGGCGATAAAATCGTTTTCGGTAACATAAACAATGTAACGTCGTATAAGACACTTAATATATAACGAATAACGACGTTTTAAGACGGAAAAATAAAATACGTTAAGATATTAGAGCCGACAAAGTAAGTATGTAAAGTATCATAATATCATTAGTTTTGTACTGGTTTTCAGATTAAATAATAGTTTTATTAATTGTCGATAATAATAAAAACTTAAATGTTTATCGAAATAGTTAATTTATCCTAAACCTGTTTTACTTATCTTTTAGCCGTTTTCCCTTATAATACTTTTTCTTGATCAGGTGAAAATAAGGTATCGGCTAGTTATCGAAAAGCGCAGATTTTTCCGGTAAGGATTTAAAAAGAATTGCTTAATTTTATATTTTAATAATTTACACTTTTTTAAATTATTCGAGTTATTCTTTTACCTTTAATAAGTATTTTGGTCGTTTTGAAATTAATAATATTCATATTTACTGTTATAAAAAGGTTTATTATAAACCTTATTATTCTTCTCAAAAAACGCACAGCCGTAGAGATAAAATTAAATAAAATGATAAAAGTGTGATCTTAATTCCTATACTTTATTAAACCCCATCCCTTTCGTAGCTTTTATTTACCTTAGTATTTTATTGAGGTCCTAAAGGTTTTTTGTAATCTAGAACAGCCGAGCAAACCATCGTTCGTAATGGTCCGGTTTATATGAGTTCAAAATTTAAATTTCGAAACTTTAAATTTTATCATTATTTTCTCTTTTTAATTTTAATTTTATTATTTCCACAGTTCTTATATTTCCGGTATATAAACTACTAATGGTAACTATTACTATCGTTCTAAATTAGTTTGTACCCTAAAATCAAAACAGAAATTAAAGTTTTTAAAAACGCTGTTTAATTAGTAATACTATCGGTAGTTTTAGTTCGGCTGGTAGCTTTATAAAAGTTTTTATGCGGTAAATAAGACAGGTTTGTAAAGTCTTACCCTTATGGATTACCGGTATCGTATATTTAGAATTACGTAATATATTATTTTGAGAAATATCAATACGAGAAGCCGTATGAATAATTAAGCTTGAATCGAGAAAGTACGTGCTTACGGGGCCCAGCAGTCGGCTTCAAAATAAGGTTTGATGGAACTAAGCTATATACTTTATCGAAACCATAAAAACTATTAATTAATTATCGTAATCGAATATATGAGCTATAATATTTATCTTATAAATTATATAGTATAATAACTTCTACTATATTTGGTTCAGCTTAATAATAATGCTTAAACATATATTAATCTTATACAAGCCCTATTTTCTTAAACGTACAAATTTTTTGCGATACTGCGTTAATAGTACAAATAAAAACATGAAAGTTGAAAGTTAAAAAAGTTAACTGATTCGTTTTTATAATACGTGATACCTAATACTTTTTAAACGTATATTAACTTAAGGGTTTTTTTTAAAAATGGATTCGTTTACATTCGATATAATACGTATTATTATAACTATATTTTCAAGATGTTGGAATATAACACTCATTTTAAATATATTATATTACTTTAAAAAATTAGTATTTACTTTGAAAAGTTGTAAAGTATTTAACTTAAAGGAAAACATATTTTTTACAATTATTAATTAATATGCCTTCTTTTTTTACTTAATTTATTCCTTCGTAAGAATCTCAATTATTATCAACTATATATTTCATTTATTATAGTTTAACTTACTCGGTTAATTAAGATTTGTATATATCGGCCTTATTTTAATTAATATTTTATAATTATTAATAATTTCTTTTAATGGGCCATTGAAAATTTCTCCCCTGTTATATAACCCGGCAAGTTAAATATTAATAGAAATCGAAAGAAAGTTCTTATTTTCATTGTTTGATTATAATTACGAGTATTATTTCCAGTTGCATTAAATTTATATTTCTCTTTAGCCGTTATAGAAAATAACAAATATGCTTAATGTAAAAACATAATTTTATTAACGAAACAGCATAATTACTCAGGATCTTGTCGAAATTATCGATTATATTAACAGCAGTATAATAGATTTGGAAAATTTTAAACCCCATTAATTTATTCAATATGTAAAGTCGGGATTAAAAAAATAAAAGTATAATAGCCGTACAGGGTATATTCGAATTCAAAATGTAAATATTATGTACAATAAAAACCATTCTTAAAGTATTAATATTTAACCAAAATTATGTAACAAAAATCTTTAATGCGGTTTTATTGGTAATTTCGAATTTTATTTTTACTTTTAATTTTAAGGGTTCATAACCAGTAACTACCTATGTAAAATTTCTAAGTTCCTTTGCTTTTTGTAAATGAATTCTATATTAGCCAATTATAATAATTTCATAAATTGTAATACGATTCGGATTTTAAAAAATTAAACGATTTGTGATTATTAATAATAACATTTAAAATTTTAATATAGGTTTCTTTTAAAGGTTTTATTTATTAATATAATATTTTCGGTTCGTTTTCGAATAATTAAATGAGAATAAAAACCCGACGGTGAAATATTGTCGTTTTTTAATAAAATTGAACTGCAGCTTTATTTCCTTAAGAAATGGTAAACAGTATAATTGCAACGTACATTTTACTTTAAATATCACTTTTTTCGTTAACAGCAAATGTAGAATCTTTTAATACATAATAACGTTAAGAGTTTAAAGGTTGAAAATGTTTAATGTTAATTGTTAATTAATAATTATAGTTACAATTTAGGTTCCTAGTATATATAAAATATTTATAAATTATAAATAGCCAATTAATAACGATAAAAACGACAAAATTTAATTTCTACGTTTGCCTAATGCGTTAAGTAATAATATACGAATAATTAATTTGTTATTAAAATTATAAATTTACTGTTCGTCGTTAACACTTAGGATAATATTAAAGCTATGCTTCGAAAGTCTTCTGAATCATAGATATTCTCGAATTCGTAATTAACTCGGGTATAAAAGAATTATTATCAGAAAAAAATTAAAAGAGGTTATAACTCAATACGATGGTTAAAAATAAATTATTTATGAAACAGGTTGTAACAGAAAGGGATAACAAGGTTGATAATAATAAAGTTATAATATAAAAGAGAACCGAAGAATTTAGGTAGAAAAGGAAAACCTTTTTATAAAGGTTATTACTTAATTATATTATTGGATTTAACACAGAACAGACGTAAAACTAGTAAATTAATATATTATGTTGGATCCGTAAAAGGATATAATTTATAATACAAATAATCAAATAATAGATTGCCTTAGTTTAACTTTATAGTAATATTAATAACTTTAAATAGAATCATAATCCGGTTAATTATATAATTAGGTATTTAACATTCAATCTATAATCACATTAATAGGCTTAATTAGATTTATAGAACGGTTAATTACATAATAAACTGCTTCGTATTCGATTTATTATAAGACTAATACGTTTATTTAATATATAAAACGGTTTATAGGGTAATAAACTATATAAATTTTAACTTACAATAAGATTAATAAGTTTACCGTGATTTATAATACGATTAAGTAGTTAATATATTACTTAATATTTTATTTATAATCAGATTAATAGGGTTAGTAAATTCTAAAATACGATTAATATACAATTACTTACGTTTACTCTGATATATAATGAGATATATGTAACATATATCTGTATATATAAGAAGTTGAAGTTCTATATTTACACACCTTTTTCTATTATTATTATTATATATATATCATAACTATCAAACTATATAAATATACTTGATCCGTGTTATATACTACCTTGAGTTTTTTAATACCGTTTTCTAACCCTTACGGGATTAACTGTCGTCTAATTAAGCGTTTATTTATTTTAGCACTTTAATTAATATAAGGTTTTAATCGTTCTTAAAGTCAATTTCGCCTGGATTAGTTTATCTATCGAAGTAAATTAAGTTTAATTGATACGCTCTTTCCGCCACGGAAAGGGGGCACCTTCTCTGAGCGGTGTGTGTGACGTCTTGAGATGGAAGGGAGACGTCTCTAAGACGTCATGGAGATCAATAAGTAAATAAGACGAGCCGCAGGCTCGAGATAGCTTCTAGACAGTCCATGAATACAATCGGGATTTGCTCTAACAATAATATTAACCTTTAATTTTTATATAAGTTACTAAGATTTTATTTGCCGTTTAAAGTTGTATTACTAAGTATATGTATATATTAACGTATTACAGAAGCGATCGGCCCGTAGCTTCGCATATTATTACAGCAAACTTAAATTAAGTAATAATAATATATCGTATTAACTAAAACCAACCGGCCTTTTTGTTTCGTTAAATATATTTATAACTTTTTTATAAGTTGTTACGGCATTAACGTTAAAGCTTAGCTAAACAGTCGCAACATTATTTAGCTGCAGGCACACCGCGTCTGTTAGATAGTCTCCATTTTTTTATTTTTTATTTTTTATTTTTTATTTTTTTATTTTTTATTTTTTATTTTTTATTTTTTATTTTTTATTTTTTATTTTTTAATTTTTTATTTTTTATTTTTTATTTTTTATTTTTTATTTTTTATTTTTTATTTTTTTCCCCGTATAATAACAGAATACTTTACCCAGCTCTTAAAAAGGATTAAGGCCGTAATAGTTTGTTATACCTTGAATAACAAACTTTTATCGTAACTCATTATTATTTCGCTTTGATCTAAACTTTACACAACTTTATATCTGCTGTTAATACGTTATAACCTTATTATAATTTATTTAATATTTTAACCCTCAAGGGTATTACGGATATTAAGATTCCAGTTTTCGAATAGGCGTAAAATAACGGCATAACGCTGTTTTCGCGAGTTACGAATTTTTAACAAAAACTTTATAGAATTCTTTTATAGTTATTTTATGATTTATCTTATATACAACTATATATCAGGGTCGAAGCTTATCCGGCAACCACGCATCAGTCTGCTTCAGAGTGAGGTTCCGCTTCAGAGTAAGGTTCTATGAGACTGAGGTATACAATTTATCTTCACCATGAAAACCATCAATCAGTTATCGTATACGAAAATACTGGGCATAGTATCTATCTGCGTGGATTATATGTATAATGCCTTTCTGTATAATGATTTTCTGTATATTTGGCTCAGCCTGGAAAATAAGGCTTGAACCTCGATTAACCTTGCATTAACGGTATTATTATAAATCTTAATAAAATGAAGGTAATTTAATAAAAAGATAATCCGGATTAATACGAAAATTATCACGTTTTTAAAATTTTGTAAACTTTTATTATCGATTTATATAAATTCATTTATAAATCATTAATTTTTCTGTATTTTAATAAATCAGGTTAAATAAATAAATTCCTTTTAAATATTATAAAAACGACATCTCATTAAGAAAAACGCTTTTTGGTAGCTTTAAGATTGTTTTAGTATATTTTATCCATTTTATAGAATTTTAAATCCCGATGTTTTTATATAAATTAAAGAAAGATTTTTCATAGTATGATATGATACGTAAGGTATATTACGGCCGGTTATCTTTTTTTCAGCTAAATATGATCTTAGAAAATATAATTACAAAATTTACGATAAAATTTATTAATAATTATTAAAGTATTCCAAAAATGCCGAGTAAAGTTCAAAAACCCGAAAAATATATTAAGATCATTTCTAACCATAAAAGTTTAATATTTCGTTATTACGAAGTTTCTAAATTAATACCAAATTCGTTATGTCGAATTTTTTAAAATGTTCTGTTTGAAATAACTTATTAATAAAAACGCGAATCACGTTTTAAACACCTTATTTTATTAACCCGGTATATAACTTACGAACGGTGATAATACCGATGATGATAAGATAACGTACCGATATAAAACGATACTTTTACCTTATTAATAAGAAACCTTTTTAAAAACGTATGTTATAAACTAATTAAGATAAACGTACTTATCGATACCGTCTATAAATCGTTTACGTTCGTTAGCGATATTTTAAGCGTATTAACGGACCTAATTTATAAACGTTTTAAATAAAATATTTATAAAAGCGTTCAATGCCGCAAAAACAGATTATAAATTAGATAAAAACGTATTTCCGTTCAGAATGAACTATCTACTTAAATTACTATATTTTAAAACTCTATATATTATATCGTACTTATAACGTAATATTTATAACTTATCTTAAGCGTTAACACTTATATTTTATTTCGACGGAATTATTATTAAATACATTTCTTGCGGAATATAATCACATTTCTATTTTTTTTTTACGGTTATATTAAAATACCTAAAACGTTATTTATTAATCTCCTTAACCCCTTACTGGTACCGTTGCGATCATAGAACAGTATACTAATAAATACGCTAATTTCTTTTCCTTTTGCAAAAGATTCGGACGTATTTATAAATACGTCCTTATAATAATTAACGCTTGATAAAATGTATTATTTTATCTCCGTAACGGATACATTTAGGAAAGCTTTTTTAAAAAAAGTTTTTATTATTAATGTATACCGTTTATATAATATATTAGTTATGATAATATCGAACCGAAATACGTAATTGGGTCCAATTTTTTAGAAAAATAAACCGGTATTTAAACGTTACGTTTTACGTTCAAATTACCTATTATTTATTACCCGATAACCGGACCATGATAATTAACATAATAATTAATTTATACTTTTAGCGTCATTACTTTTTTTAAATCTATTACGTAAATTAACTTCCTTTAACCGACTTAGTTAATAATAATTACGTATCGGAAATTATAAAGGTTTTATTGTTTTTTTACTAATTACGGTTTTTATCCGGTTATAAAAACGGAACAGTTATATTTATCGAACAACCTTAAAACGATAACGTGATATATTTAACATTTTATTTTGTGAAGTATTAGATATACTATTGTTTTATATATATTTTATTAATTCAAAAATGCTTTTTTAGTAAATGATTTATTTCAATTTATTTTTAAGTAAGCTAATAATATTATAATAATATAATAGATATAAAATCGAAAGTTCGACCGAAATATAAAATAATATATAATATATTACATTTATATATATCTCTATATATTCCGAATGTTTTAAGAAACGAAATAACGAAAAAATAAAAACGAAAAAAACGAAAGCGAAAAAACGTAAGAGAAAAACCAAAAAAGGGATAAAAAGGATATCAGCAGGGGAAAGTAAAATTAGAACAACTGTTATATATATATAAGCCGATTTTTAAATTTACAAAATTAAATTATTATTCTTCATATTTTAACGTACGTTAGTTAAATTTTATAATGGTTTTATTACTATCAAATCGTTTCTTTATTTATATATGTAATAATTTTTTATTTAACTAAAATCTTTTAAAAATATATGTAGTTTTTAATTATTTTGTAATAACTAACTAACTATATTCAATTAATCTTGGTCAGTAGTCTGAATAACTAGTGCAGTTTTAGTCAGGCTACTAACTAACTAATGTAGTTTTAGTCCGGCTAGTGACTAATTACAGATTATACGTTTTAGTCTGTAGTTTAACTATTAGTAACTAATTATCAACCCTGGATTAAAACGATTAACAAGGCCGTAAATTCCGCGTAACGTATTATAAAATCGCAGTGAAAGTTAAAGAACCCTAAAAAATTCCGTATCTCTTTAAGCGTTCTTAAAAATTTTCATTTTCGAATTACGCGTAATTTTTAAAATCCTTCCGTATTTTCAGTGCAGGTTTTAGAATAAATTTTATATGTTTCCTTAATTCAATTACAAACTTATATTTAAATATAACCAAATTAAAAATTAAAATCTTTTTAGCTTTTTGCAATAAATTTTTTCAAGAATTTAACGAATAAATAAAAACGTCCTTTATATATTAAATCAAACCCGTTTAAAACCTTTTTTAATATTCCGGTGACGTAACGTTAAATCGTTATAAATATACCGCATAATCCGAATAATAGTACCAGTTATTTCGGAAACGTAATAAATTTTTTTTTCGTTGTCTTTCTTCATCTTAATTTCATAAAACGTTATTTAAACCTTTATTTGCGTAACTTATTTTATGTAAAAGAAATTTTTTAAATTTCTGAAATTAACCTCGGACCCCACCTCATGAATTCCAAAATACGCGATATATAAAAATTAAAAACAAATTGAAAAGAATACTTATAATAAATAGAAAAATTGCATTAAGATCGGAACTATATAATAAACACGTTCTCCCTCGAGGAGACGTAACCGTGTAAACAATTGGATAAAATGATAAATTGCTACCTTAATTCCCGTACTTCACTAAAACCCATCCCTCTCGCAGAGCCAGCTCCTATCCATGTCGATTCTTGTCGGAATTCTGGGGATTTTTCGCAATCCGGAACAGCCGGGCAAACCATCGTTCGTAATCCTCCAGTTTGCATTATTCCAAAATCTGAACTTCGAAATTTTCGAACCGGTTTTTATTTTCCCCGTCTAACTTTGTTAATAATATCTCCATAATTTCCATATTATTCGGCATAAGTTCCGTTAAAGATTTATTATTATAATTTTCGCGAATTAAATCGTATCCGAAAATTAAAAGCCGAAATCGATCCTTTAGGGATAGATTTTCTGGTTCGACGGTAATATCGATAAGTTTAGCGCGTCCGGTAGCCTTGTGGGGATTTTGTACCGTAAAAGAGATGGTTTTTTTTGGAAATCCTACGGTTGCGGATTACCGGTATTGTGTATTCGGAGTTGCGTGCCATGTTTAGCTGTCTTGATGAAGCTGTGGGAATGATTAAGCTTTTTATGCGCACTTAAGGTTTACCCTTAAGGTTTATTCTTAAGGTTTATTCTTTAAGGTTTATCCTTAAGGTTTATTTTTAAGGTTTATCTTTAAGGTTTACTGTAGCCAGCTGGCATAAGGTTTATTAAAGTCGAAGCTTATCGGCAATTACGCATTCTGCTTTAAAGTGAGGTTCTGTTTCAGAGTGAGGTTTTATAGGACTGAGGTATATAATCTATCTTAACCGTAAAGATTATTAATCAGTTATCGTATTCGAAAATATTGGGTATAATATTTATCGTATGGATTATATGTGTAATGATTTTTTATGTATTTGGTTCAGCCTGGAAAATAAGGCTTGAACCTATATCAACCTTGCATAATAAACACGTATAAATTACTTCTAAAACGTATAATATTTTATTAACGATATATTTACTATATCATATACCTTGAAACCAAGCTAAATAAACCAAAGTGTAAAATATTAAAGAAATAATTAAAATATTTTTCTTTAGTGTTTATTTAAAGTATTAGGGAGAAAATTATATAATATCTAAGAATTAATTAAAAGGTTTTATAAATTTTTTCTTTTATAAGTGTTAAGTATATAATCTTATAATTATATATATTTTTTTAAATATTACCGAAATTAATAATAAGTAAATAAAAAAACTTAAAAAACATTTATATTTATATATTACAATGTGTAATTAAATTAAGAAGAAATTTCGGGTTCGTCATTACTTGGTAAATACGGCAATAAAATTAATCAGAATTTCTGATATAAAACCTGGTTGTGAAATATATCATACAAGGTTAATATAGGTTCAAGCTTTATTTTCCAGGCTGAGCCAAATATACAGAAAATTATTACACATATAATCCATACGATAAATATTATACCAGTATCTTCGAACACGATAACTGGATAATAATTTTTACGGTTAAAATAAAATATATACCTTAATTCCATAAAACCTTATTTTGAAGCAGAACGTTATTTTAAAATAAAACTTTAATTTAAAGTAAAATACGTGGTTGCCGATAAACTTCGATTCTGATAAACTTTATGCCAGCTGGCTGCAGTAAACCTTAAAGATAAACCTTAAAGATAAACCTTAAAGATATACCTTAAGGATAAATTTTAAAAATAAACCTTAAAATAAACCTCAACGATAAACTTTAATGGTAAACCTTAAGTATGCATAAAAGGCTGTACGAGCCCTCGCCAGTCTTAATCGTTCCTACGGCACCTTTTCGAAATACCTTCATAAAAATAGCTGAACATACCGCGCAACATTAAATATACAATACCGGTGATCCGTAACCGTAAGATTTTCCAAAAAAAAACCTATTTTTTTACGGTACAAAATCTCTTTAAGGCTACCGGACGCGCTAAACCCATCGATACTGCCATCGAGCTAGAAAATCTATCCCCAAAAGATCGTTAAATATTTCATAGGAAATATAATATTATTATAATATTAATTAATATAAGCAACTAACAAACCTTTCTAAAAAATATAAAACAGTTAAATATTTAAAAAAAACCAGTATTTAGTAAAGTTAAAAACATATTAAATTTTAATATACTTTTATATTATACAGTATTTAATAAATAATATATTTTAATAGCAAGCTTTTAATTATATATAGATTAAATTAAATTAAAATATTAAACTATTAACATTTCGTATTAATATTATAGTGGTATTCAAATTATAATTACGGAGCTTTTATATTCCATTTATATATAAACCATATTTTAAGATTAGTTATTTTCCACCATAAAAGAAACTTTTATATAAGAAAAAAATTTTAATTATATTATATTTCGCAAAATTTCACATTTATATATAAAATTATCAGTCTGCTCCAGAGTGAGGTTCTATGGGACTGAGGTATACAATCTATCTTAACCGTAAAAACCATTAATCAGTTATCGTGTTCGAAGATACTGGGTATAATATCTATCGTATGGATTATATGTATAACGATTTTCTATATATTTGGCTCAGCCTGGAAAATAAGGCTTGAACCTATATCAACCTTGCATATATAAAATTATTCCTTATTAACCGCATATTGTTTTTAATCAATATTTCTAATAACGTAATATATTATAAAGTTTTATATTCTCCCTTATAAAAACGTAACCGTATAAATAAAATTGGATAAAATATTAGATTGCTACTTTAAATCCCATGCTTTATTAAAACTTATCCCTTTCGCAAAGCCAGCTTTTATTTATGTTGATTCTTATCAGAATTTTAAAGGTTTTTCATAATCCGGAACAACCCGGCAAACTATCGTTCGTAATCTTTCAGTTTGCATTATTTCAAAATTTAAATTTCCAAATTTTGAAACCCGTTATTATGTTTTTTCCAGGTTTTTTTTAATAATATCTTTATAATATCCATATTTTCGGTATAATTATTATTAAAAATCGATTACCGTTATTTTCGTAAATTAAATCGTATCCGAAAATTAAAAACCGAATCTATTTTTTTAAAAAAGCTTTTTTAAACCGATAATGTTATTAATAATTTTGGCCCGTCTGGTAACTTTGTAGGGCCTTTATGTCATAAATAAGACAGTTTCATGGTATATCCTTTCGTTACGGATTACCGGTATGGTATAACTGGAATAACGCGGCATATTTAGCTGTCTTAATAAAGCCGTAAAAACGATTAAACTATAAAATTGGCAAGGGTTCGTACAGCCTTTTTGCGCACTTAAGGTTCACGCTTAAGGTTTATCGTTAAGGTTTATTCATAAAGTTTATCCTTAAGGTTTACTGCAACCATGCGGAACCAGCCAGCTGGCATAAGGTTCATCAGAATCGAAGCTTATCGGCAACTACGCATTCGGCTTTAGAGTAAGGTTCTGCTTCAGAATAAGGTTTTATGGAATTAAGGTATATAATCTATCTTAACCGTAAAAACCATTAATCAGTTATCGTATTTGAAAATATTGGGTATACTATCTGTCGTATAGATTACATATGTAATGATTTTCTGTATGTTTGGCTTAGTCCGGAAAATAAGGCTTGAACTTAGATCAACTTTGTATAAAGTTTTATATATTGCAAAACTTATTATTCTATGTATTCTTATTAATTTGTTATCCGCTTTTATATAACGCGTGTTTTGATAGAAATCGCTATTTATTGCTAGGGGAATTCGTTAGATGAGGTCCGAGGTTAATAATAAAAGATACAGGTCTCTTTCGATTATCCCGTTTAACACTTAATAATTATAGTAAAAATATAATTCTTTTTTAAGTTTCCTTATAAATAGTACCGGAATATTTATTAGTAAATTATTAATGTTAAAATTTAAAAAGAAAGTTCGGTTAAGGTTTTTTTTTTTACGTTAATGATTTGTTCCGTGATATATTCTATAAAGATCCCCAAAATACCGTCATTTGTTTCTTTATTTCGTTACGGCATAATCGAATCTTATGGTTAATTTTAAAATGGCAAAATAATAAAAAGTTTTTTTCTTTTTTATCAAAAAAATGACGATCCGGTTTTAATTTAAACGGAAACCTTTTGCTTACCGAAACCTGGTTTTTTTGTATTAACGCCTTATTAATATCAGTGAGTATAACCGAAAATAATTAAATATCGGACCGGATCCTTTTTATTCTTTTGATTTGTCGTATTTTCGCTTCGAAAACGGTTATTAACGTTATTCTTTCCGAATTACTTTATACGGTATCTGGAACTTTCGTATCGTTTTTTCGTTAAATCTTATATAATTTATTATTTTTATAGTTAATTTTTTTTTTCGTAACGTAAATAACGTCGTAACGTTTTATTTAAGATTCCTTAATAATGTAAAAAATTAAATAAATTATTAATAATATATGTAAAAGTTTTAACATGAAATCCGTTAACGTTTGTTTGCATATACGATATTTTCTTTAAACTTTTTTAATAAACCGGGTTTTGTAAACATATTTTAATTCATACGAATTAATTAAATTATACGGTAATATTCGGCGTATTATAAATTTACTATTTGTTATTATTAAATATTTATATCCCCAATCGAGAAATATTTCATAAACCTTTTTCGAGTCGAAGCTTATCGGCAACTACGTATCAGTCTGCTTCAGAGCGAGGTTCTGCTTCAAAATGAGGTTCTGCTTCAGAGTGAGGTTCTATGGGACTAAAGTATACAACCTATCTTAACCATAAAAATTATTAATCAGTTATCGTATTCGAAGATACTGGGTATAATATCTATCGTATGGATTATATATGTAACGATTTTCTGTATATTTGGCTCAGCCTAGAAAATAGAGCTTGAATCTAGATCAACCTTGCATTTACGATTTTTATTTCTGCTTAAGTTACTCTTTACCCTTAAGTACGACGATATTCGGAGTAAATTCTTTGCTTTTCCGTTTTCCGATTCGGAACTTTTTAAGTCGGGGGTTTTTAAAAATGTTATGTTTATTTTATGGGGGGTTTTTTTGCTGTAAATAGAGGTAACGATTTGCTTTGTAATTAGTACGGTTATAACGCAGGTATAATCCTTTCGTTCTATAAATAACCTTTCTTCTTAAAAAAATTTATCGTACGTATTATTTAAGTACGGAAAACGTATTTTGTGCTTTTTACCCTTATCGTCCCGTAATCGAAACTTTTATTATATTTATATGGCCGTCCCGATCAGATAAAGATTTGTTATTATCGGTATAAGCGGTTATTAAGCCGTTAGGCCCCTTTTACTATAACTATATTTCGAAAAGGTTTATAACTTTTATACGTTTATTTACTTAAGGCTTTATAATTACCGAATAAATTTACGGAAATTAATAATAAAATATTCTTTTTAGTTAAACTTCCTTTCAAAAACGTAAGTTTCGTTTTCATAGATTACATAATAATTTCTCGGATAATTACCGTTTTTTAAATACGGAATAAAGAACTAAAATTATATATTATTAATTTACTTTAAACCCTTAAGCCGATCGGTAACTCTTTCTTCTCGGTAACAATCGTTATATTATTTATAAAACGGTTTAACCAACGCCTTAAGATCGTAATTATTATTTAAGCCCCCGCTAATATTATATATAATAATTATACATCATATATTACCCTTCACCTTTTTGTATCTTTCGTAAAATTATCACCGGTTCTGTTTTGTAAAAGTAACGTTTATTTTAACTTATAATTTCTGAAAAAGATTACGTTTTAAGCTTATAATCGGTTAAAGTTTTCTTATTAAACGATTATTCCGTTCTTAAATTATGCGGTCATATTCGCTAATTTTTTGTTAATGATTAATATATTATTTAAATTAAACATTTATACGTTATTTATAACAAAAGACAAGAAGGTTAAAATTTCCATTATCGCGTTTAATAACCTTTATAACTTCTGGTTTATAAAGGCATATTAATGGGCCCCCAAAGAAAAATTTAAAAATCCTTCGGTGTAATTCGAAACGTTTCTTAATTTATTTATAATAAGTCTGAAAATTTATAAAGGCTTAACTTATATAATGTGCAATAAATAACTTGAAAGGGTTTTATTTTTTAACCAAAGAAAAAAAAGGGAAGGTTTAAAATTTAAGTTATATATGAAAATATACAGCATTACGCTTACGTTACGCGTTCCTAGCGGCTTAGGACCGGCAAAGGTCGGTACCATAATAGGGGCTTAACGCAGTCCCATCATAATTTCCGTTTATCTAATATCGTTTCTTTCCGTATTTAACGAGCCGATTATTTATATATAAAAGTACTTTTTTACGTAATAACAAATTAACTTTACATTTATTATTTTTAATTATCCGCAAGCGTATTTTTTTATTAACCGAAATAACAACGTTAACGATACCTTTATATTCCGTAATAAAAACGTATTCTTTTTTAAACCCATATTTATTAAGTTTGAAAAGATAAGTATAAAAACAGGCACCGTTAATATTAAATAAGGCGGAATAACTATGTATATAACGGTTAAATTCCGTTTTTTAATATATCTTAATTTTTATATAACCTTCATAAATATCTGGATATCTTCGTAAAACGTAATAAGTATTATTTTATTTAGGTAACTTAATATAATATCATATTTAATTAGGAATTTTATATTTAAACGTATACTAATCTTAAACCACTAAATTAATTCTGCCTTGCTTTCAAAATTATAATTTTAAACGTATTATGAATATTAGATAGGATTTTAAAAATAAAAACGGCTTTTTTTCCAAGTTCGATAAAATTTCCGATTTCCTTAATTTTAACATTTTAGCTTATAAACGTCTTTACGTTCAGAGCAAATATCTATAACCAACCTTTACTTATTAAAATACTAATATAGCCCGTCTTGAAATATATACTTATTGATTTCAGATCGCTTTTAAGTATTACTCATAAATGATAATAAATATATTTACGAATCTTATTAAACTGGCTGATATGATTAAAACCTTAACGATTATCGTATTATAAATTTCGTTTATTATAATGGTTTCCGTATCGTTATCTGTTATTTATAGCTGAAACATCCCGTTCGACGTTTTAATAATTATAATACGTTAATATCCTTAAAATCTACTATAAACGAAAAACGTCGATTTATTCTTAAATACTTAAACGTAGTAAGAGTATATAATTATTTCGGTTATTTTATTCACCCTTATTTTATCTTATTATTTTAAATAATTTTGTAATAAAGACTAAATATATTTTAAACTTATATACCGTTTTAAGTTAAGTATAAACTATTATCCTTTTTTTGAATCTATTTACCCATAGATATATATACACTTTTAACAAATATCGTCGTTATTATTATAAAGGAAAATATTAGCGTTAATTTTAACATAACCTTTTTTACGTTAGCGCAGTTTAACTTATTTTTTCCAAGTTTTATATTTTAAATACCATTATTTACGGTAATTATAACCGTGTTTTTATAACTTCTTAATTATCCTTTTTTAAAAAAGTATTTTTCGTCCGCCTTTATAGGCTCCGATATTTCGGTCATTATTATATTCTTTATTAAAAGGGCGGTTGGCGTTAAATTATCTTATATTATACTAATAGCGGGGGCGGCCACGGTAACGGTAGCTACCTTTACGATATCCATTATTATAATTACCTTCGCAAAATCCGCGGTAATTATTTCGTCTGGCGTAAATATATTCCCATATATAATTATTTCCATTTTTATTTTCGAGAATATATACCGCTTAAGTTAACCCCGGACCTTACGTAATGAATTATTGAAGCAACAAATAACGATTTTTACCGAAATACGCGATATATAAAAATCAATAACAAATTCATAAAAATACGTAAAATAAAAAGAAAAATTGTATTAAGATCGCCGTTATATAAAGTATACGTATAAACTGCTTTTATAATATATATTATTACATCAATATTGCAATTAGTACATAATATACGCAAAATTAAAATAGGTAACATAAAGTATAAAATATAAAGAAAGTAAGTAAAATATAGATTTTTAATATTTATTAAAAGTATTAGACAAAAAACTATATAATACTGTATATTGAATAAAAAAAATATTTTGTATCTTTCCCTTTATACGTCCTTAATTATTTAATTATTATAATTACATTCTTATTTTTAATATTATTAAAGTTAATAACAAGTAAATAAAAACTTATTAAAACGTTTTCATAAATATATTATAGTATAGAATTAAATAAACCTTTTTAGCTAATACTACTACTTAATAAAAAAAGGGAAAAAAAGTATTAAAATTTCGCATATTTAAAAGTTTAATATTAAATAAAAGAAAATATAAACTACAATACTTATATTATTTGTAAATTAGAATTAAGAAAAGTCAACATTTTAAATTTACTAAATTATAAGCCTTATATTATTTTATAAAAATTAATTTCCGTTAATAAGAGAAAGAAATAAAAGATATTAATTGAAATATTAAATTAGCGGATAGTATAAATGTTTACGACCGTAATATTAATTATTTCATATTAAATATATTATTATTATAATATAAATAAATAAGACGAGCTAGTAAAGTAAATGTTAAAATATAACAGCTTATATTTTTTAAAAAAAATATAACGTATATTATAAGTTAAAAAATGTAGTTAAAATCTAAGCTATTATTATATCACATTTTACTTATCATATAATATATTTAATAACTTATTTTTATTATATTAAATCTTTATTAAAGTTAACAGTTAAAATGTTAACAATCTTTCTTATTATATAATATTATTTAAACTATAATTAAGCACATTACTTACAGTCAAATTATGTAATAATTACGTTTTTAAGCTTAATAATCTTATATTATAAAAAAAACCTTATTATATATATATATAACAAATATTATTTCTGTTATTTACTTATAATTTAGAAATATTTCAGTTTAATATATATTATTATATTCTAATAACTGCCTACTATTTTTTATAAATATCTTTTATGACGGAATGTATTATAGAGTTTTATACAATGCCAAATTTATTGTTATATGTATTTTTGTTAATTTATTATCAATTCCTATATATTGCGTATTTCGGTGGAAATTGCTATTCATTGCTAGGGTAATTCATTAGGTAGGGTCCGAGGTTAATAGTTTAAAGGCCTGTACGATTAAGGTATTAATTGTTTTAAGCTATAATTAACTGTTAATAAGGGGAAAATATGTAACCGGATTATAAAGGTTTCCTTTTAAAATAATAACTTTTTCGAAATGGGTATTAAAATCGTCGACCGTTACATTTGTTATAAGTTTTATAATTTATTTTTTCAGAAAAGCGTTTATTATCTTCTGGGTATAAATTATATATTATGAAAACGTATAATAGCAGGCCGTTTTATACGTCCTGATTAAATTCTCTATTTAAATACGAAATGTTTTCTTTCGTTAAATTATTTATTTATCGTATTTCAACCTACTTAAATTCTTTATTACCCTTAAATGTTTAGCTGGAGACGGGTAATTATCTTAATTACTCTTAATTAACAACTTAAACTAATAAGTAAAAAACAAAACTAAATAAGTACTATTTATATAGAGAACCGTTCGTTATATATTCATTTTGAATTTAATCAGTACATCGTAAATTTATGTAATTTATATAATCTGGTTCCTGATTATCCAGATCCTCCAGATTACCTTAATCTTGGCGCGGGGAAAACCAAATTTCCCTTATCCGAAAATCAGCCGTAAGGTGCCCGTACTAGGCTTTAAAGGCAGGTTTTTCCAAAAATAAAAACCCTTATTCTTATACTGTAATATTATTTCCCTTTTTAGTGATTTTTATCCTAAAGATAAAAACCGTAAGTAGCCTTTTTATTTTATCAAAAGGTGTTTCTTAACGCGATATTTGTAATACTTGCGTTAACTTAATAAACACTTTCGGGATTAAAACTTTCCCTTATTCTAATTATATTCGATGCGACGAAATTAATTACTTTTATTGTTTAAAGTGCTCAATTTATAATTATTATATTCGTTATTAACGTCTTTTATGTAACGTTTTAACCATAAATCCTTTAAAAAATATACGAAACGTAAAACCGTTTATAAAGGGAATAACGTATCTTAAAGCGCGAATTTCTAGCGTATTAGGAGGTTATAAAAAAAGAACGTCGTAAGCCAAAAAAAATCGTTAGAGTTGATTGAAAGATTAAGGCGGTTGCGTTTTTAATAGGACCTTTTTTTTTTAAAAAAAAGGCTATAAATTTTTTTTTAAAAAAGGGAAAGGTTGGAAGAAAAGTAACGTCGCCTAAAAACGGAATAAGTTAACTGGCTTCCGAAATAAACGTTATAACGGAAATGTTCTTTTTCGACTGGAACGCCGTAGGTCTGGATTTGAGTGGGGAACCGTTATCGGCTGCGACCTTGGCCGCACTAGAAACGGTCGGTTAGGATTCTGCCGGTAAAAATCTTTAACCAGGTTTATCGTATTCGTTAGATATTTAAGTGGTTTTTATATATTTTCTTTCGATTTCGTATTCGTTAACATTTTTTTCGATTTCGCAAATTTTTTAAATGAGACGTTTCTTAAGGCTAATTTTAGATAATAACAATTTATAATTAGTTTTAAAATGATTTTTCATATCTTAAATACGCTAAGGTTTTTGAAATTAAACTTATTACGGGGCTTTTTTGTTTTGATTATAAGATATTTAACGTCGCGTTTTATTTTTAACATAACAGAGAAACTTTATCTTTTTTTCATTAAAATTAGTTTTTTAAATGTTTTCTTTTAATACTGGGCCTTTTTTTGCTACAAAGATTATAGTTTAGTTTAAAATTATGTTTCTATTATTTTAATTTCTGTTACCATTATATTTGTTTAAGATATTATCGTGGCGGTAACTGGTACCTTATGCATTAACTGCTTTAATTATTAGGTTACCGCTTTATGTCCATTTTTAGCTATGTATAAAAAACGGCCCAAATTTTTACTAACGGACATATTATGAGCTATTTATTTAAGTGGTAAAAGTTTAACTTAATTATTTTATTAATAATTAATATAATTCTGAAAGTATTATCTTATGGTTTAATTTAATAGTGATATCTGGCTATATATTTAAGGCTAATAAATTTTCGAAAATTTAACTTGCTATTATTTTACTTAGAAAGTTAATACTAAACTTAAATGTAAAAAGTTTGTTTCGATCGGAAATAAATTCTTTTGGTATTCCGTACTTGTCGAGATAATATCTAATAAAGGCCTAAGCTAGTTATTTTGCCGTTGCGGTTTTTTAAGAGGTAAGAAATACTTATATTTAATAAATTTGTTATTAATTACCTATATTTTATCATATTCGACTCCAGTAATTAGGTTTTTCGAAAAAAAAATTTATTAATGAAATTTTAGTTATAATGTTTTATATTTTGGTAAAAATATTTGTAGCCTATAATAATCCATACGGTTTATGGCAAGTTACCTTAGCCTTATTACAAAATTTTTAATTTTTGATTCCTTATTTAATCATTCGGCAAAGCTTTAAAAAATCGTGCTTTTCTTAAAGTCGCTTAGTAATTTTAAATATTTCTTAATATCCATATAACGGATTTCCGTAAAATATTTTAATAAATTTCTTTTGTTATTAACGGGGATATAAATTTTGCTTAAAATAACAGTTGGTTTTTATTATTTCCTTTTAATTATTTAAGTTTCTTTTATTTCTTTAAGGTATAAAAACTTTTAAATTAGGTTAACGCTTTTAAAATAAGTTATTTTAAGGTTATGCATAATTATATTTTCCCAACCTTTTTTTCTGATATAATATTTATATATAACGGTTAGAAATTTTCGTATCATAATTTTCGGTTTGCTTTATAATATTCGCTTGAAAAAACCTTCTTTGCCCTTAATACACTAAATTTTAAAGTTGAATTTAAACCCAAAAAATATTTAATTTTTTTAATGCGTATTTAGTTTCTAAATTATTATAAATCGAATAAAACATTTATGTTTTGAATTAATGATCAATCATTTTTTTAGTTTTATTAAAGAAAAGTTTTTAATTTTTATGTACTAAAGTAATCGCTAATAATCTTTTGTTGTAAATAAAATATCTGAATCCTGCATCCCTAAAAGCTTTCAAAAGGTAAATAATTAAGTATTATTTTCCGTAATTTTTTTAACTTTGAAACTGTTTCAAAAACGTAATCTAACGCGTTTATTTTAAATCGTTTTTTTTGTTATAATTTGGTAACTTTATTATTAGGGTGTTAACGATTTTATCCTTAATTTCCTCAACCCTTTTTTTACTTTTTTAAAAACTTGAATTCCTTTCCGATATATTTCTTAATGCTCAGCTTTTTTAAAGGATTACGCAGTTTGCCGTAATCCTTAATTTAGGGGCGTACGTATCTAATAAAACCTAAAAATTAACTGATGTTAATAACGGCAGCTTTATCTAGAATTAACTAATTTTTAATAGTTTCTAATTTAGAATTTTAGATTTAAATTTGTTTAAGGGTAAAAATAAAGCTTTAGAAGTTTAATTTCCGGATATACTACCCGCTTTTTTAGCGTTTATTAACAAGTTAGCTTTTTAAGGGCTTTTAAAACCTGGACGACGTATTTCTTATTTTTTCAAAGTTTCTGAATAAATAAGAATATTATCCAAATAAACGAACATAAATCGGTTCAGGAATTTCCATAAAATAATAATAAGCATATGCTAAAAGTTAGCTAAAGTATTAATTTATTTTTGCAGGATAACTTTATATTCGTAATATTTATGAATAGTTTTAAACGAAATTTTCTGGTTTTCGCCCTTAATTATAAGAATTAAGTAATTGCCGCCGGGTAAATTTAAAGTCGTAAATTATTTAGCTTTATTAATATTTTCCTTTATAATATTTATTATCGTTAAGGGATATCTATTTATCGTTTAGTTGTTGATAGTTATAAGCTCGTCGGTATATTAAATCTCTATCCTTATTAATCCTGATTTTATTAACCTGATTTTATTAACCTGATTTTATTAACCTGGTTTTATTAACCTGATTTTATTATCCTTTATTTTTAGTAATATTATAACTGGATACCTTGTTAATAATTCGGATCTTGGAATGTAATTTTTTTCAAAGTTTCGCTGGAACTTTTTCTAAAAAACCTTAATCTTTTTAGGGTTTATATGGTAAATCTGGTAAAGTTTTAGGTACTTATTCTTTTTTGATAGAAATCTTATAGTCCTATTAATTATAATTAAGTAATTTTTTACAGGTTCGTTTTTTAAACAAATTTTTGAACCGTCGATATTTAAGAGGTACTGTTACCATAAGGTGTAAAATTTTAACTTCTTTAATTATGTAATAAATTTTATGGAAATCTTTTTTAGGATTATTTTTAAAAAACGTTTAGTTTTTCCAGTTAATCCGTAGATTGCTGGAACGAAGCTATAGCATTCCGAAAATGATATCGTGTTTTAAAATGTCGGTAATATTAAAGGTAAATTTTTGGTTATTTTTATACTTGAACCATGAAGTTTTTTTTCTCCGAAGGTTTATTTCTTATCGTAAATAAATAAGCTTTTATTAATTATTCGTAATTTATATAATGGCTACTTATATTTCTAAAAAAATCTGATATTTTTCGGCTACTTTGGAAAAACTAAAGTTACTTGCTGCTCCGGGATCGATTATACGTTAAACGTTTTGTTCCCGTAATAAATAAGCATTTTAATCTAATGCTGTATTCCTTTCTTTACCTTACATAAGGTTTTATATCTAAAGGTTTTTCGATATTTTACTTTCAAGGGCCTTTATAGTTTTTTAATTAATATACCCTAGGGGCTAGGAAACGTTTTATTCGCGTATTTTTTTTTTATCGTATACTTAATAAAATAATCGTTTATATATTTATACCATTTTTTGCTACCGATCTAATATTTAAAGGTAATCATCTTTTTTTTCGTTTGTTTTTAAGTTTTAAATTTTTCGGATTATAAGGTTGGAAAAATAAACCTTTAAAAACAATATTTTTATAATTAAAAGATCGAATTTAATATAAAATATTAATAAATAATATAAGTATTTTTACGTTATAATTTTCCGACTTTATTTTAACTTAAGATATAAGTAATAAAACCTACGATAATCTAGTTATTAAAAGGTTTTTATATATTTGTAGTTATTATTTAACTTTATCAAGGTTCTTAAACCCGTCATTATTATCCTCTTCCAGTTCTCCCAACAATATCTCCATGGTATCCATTTTTTCGGCATAAGCATTACTAAGGATCGATCACCGCTATTTTCGTGAATTAAATCGTATCCGAAGATTAAAAGCCGAATTCGATCTTTTTAGGAAAGCTCTTTGGATCGATGGTACTATTAATGGTCCTGGCCCGTCCGGCGACTTTATGGGGGCTTTGTATCGTGAATAAGACGGTTTCTTAGTGAATACTCTCGTTGCGGATTACCGGTATGGTATAGTTGGAATGGCGCGGCATGCTGTCTTGATGAAGCTGTGGGAACGATCAAGACTGGCGAGGGCTCGCACAACCTTTTATGTGCACTTAAGGTTCACCCTTAAGGTTTATTCTTAAGGTTTATTGCAGCTAGCTGGCATAAGGTTTATCAAAGTCGAAGCTTATCGGCAACCACGTATTCTATTTTAAAATAAGGTTCTGCTTTAAATTAAGCTTTTGTTTTAAAGTAAGATTTTATAGAATTAAAGTATATACTTTATTTTAACCGTAAAAACCATTAATTAATAATCCTATTCGAAGATATTAGATATAAAATTTATCGTATGGATTATATATATAATAATCTTTTATATATTTACCTTAGCCTGGAAAAAAAGGCTTGAACTTGGATTAACCTTGTATTATTTAACTTTATAAATGTTTTTTTATTGTTTTTAAAGGAGAAAGTATTATCTTTTTTAATTCGTAAGTAAATAAAGTAATTACAATCATAATAAACGGATTAATATAAAGGCTTATAATTATCTATTAAAAATTAAGGTTTAAAATATATCGTATTTAAAAACTCGCAAAATCTTAAAACCAACTATTTATAACTATCGAAATCTTTCTGTAATTAACCGTTTTAATCGTATATTTTATATTTCTATGTGTCGAAATAATAAATATATTCTAATATTATAATTACCCTAAAAGCTACTTATTTTAAATAATATTTACAACTTTTAACCGTAATATTCTTATAAAACTTTTTTTATTTTGGTAATCTTAATAATAATAATTTTCTGGTCGGTAAAAATAAAACTAACTGTTTTTAGTCTTTTCCTTATTATTAATTTTTGGTTTGACCGCGTAAACTTTTTTTAAGTTAAAAACCTTTTAAAATTTCTTTTTCCTTTTAGGTAATAAATAATACTCGTTTTTATAATGCCCCTTTTTACTGCAACTAAAAATTTTAATATTAAAAAAACTTAAACTTTTTCGAAACGGTATTAATTTCCTTCTAGAATTTATCCCTTTTTTTAGCTACTGGAACGTTTATCGTCATTTCATCTGCCGGTTTCTTTTTTTAAAGTACCGCTTAAAAATGCGTCGATCGGCGATAATAACCTTATCGGTATAATTTTCGAAAGTGTTTATTCTAAGTACCCTAGATATTTCGTTGTTAATTTATGATTTTAAGTTATCGTAAAAAGGGTAAATTGACGTGCTTTCCGGCAATTTACAAATTAATACCAAACGGTTAAATTTAATCGTACACTTAGCTATTAACTTTGTTTACTTCAGGTCGTATATTTGTTTAATTATATGTTACTATTTATCTGTGTGTTAAATAAAATTTATATGCGCCTTTTAAAATATTCGTAATTGTTAAAAATATAATTCATAATATTAAGAAAGTCGGCGGGATAATTCGGTAAAAATTATTTAAAGATAAGTTCGAACTAATTAAATATGTTTCTAATAAATAATATGAAATAATTATTTGTTTTTTTTAAAAATTTTCCGGTAAATATTTTTTCGTCCCATTTAACATATAATCTAAGTTTAACTAAAAATCTTTCCATATTAATAAATCCATTATAAGGTTTAAAAGTAATTAATTTATAACCTTTAATTTCAAATATTCCATAATAAACAGAACAAGCTATAAGAACTTCCTAAGTTCAATCGTAATTAAAGCCAAAAATTGCTAAAGTTTTTTTCTTTTAAATAACAAAAGTTTTTAAGAAAAATATAAAAATCTTTATCTATCGGGCGAATTTAACATTTTCCTTTTATAATCTTATAACCTATTTAATTAAAAGGTTTAATCGCTTATCGGCTATAAGTTTTTTTCGCTTTTCCTTCCCGGTTTCTGTAATATACTTTTTCCTTGGCTTTTTTTTATCGGACTTTTTAAGCTGGATATTAATAAATTCCTTAAAGGTAAAAGAAAATTATAATTAAGAAAAAAAGGGTTTCCTTAACTCTCAACTTTAATAAAAAGGGATACCATATTATTAATTAATTAAAATTTTTTAATAATGACTAATTCGTTTAACCTGGTTATTAATCCTTTATTAACTAAGAACGGAAATCGAATATATTATTTATTTTTTAAACGCTATTTTTTAATATTATCTTTATTAAATTCATAAAAGTTTATACTTAATTAGGCCTTAAACTATTCGTTATTTATTAATTAAAATTTTATTATGATATAACGAATTCATTATACATCTACCTAGAGGTATAAATAATAATAACAAAATAAATAATTAAGAATTTATTCGATAAAAATATTTGCAAATTTTTCCCTTCATTAGTAAACGATATTTTTAATTAAAAACTTAAATTAATAACTAAAAACCGATATTAAATAAGTATTATTTATATAAACAACCGTTCGTTATATATTTATTCTGAATTTAAGAAGTATGTTAAAAATTTATATAATTTATATGATTTGGTCCCAGATTACCCAGATCCTCCAAATCACCCTAATCTTGGCGCAGGGAGAACCAAGCTTCCCTTACCCGAAAATCAGCCGCGAGGAGCCTATACCAGGCTCTAAAGGCAGGCTTTTCCAAAGACAGGAACCCCTATTCCTGTACTGTAATAATTATCCGGCATATACGGGCCGTCTTGGCCGGAAATCCTAATAATATTTACGTATTTAAATAAAATATAAGTATTAATTTTCTATATCGTTCGCTTTACCTTAGCAGAATTAATTATTTACGAATCCGGATATCTTTTAAATTTAACGATAATTAATTTCTATCTGCTAATATATCGTTTAGCGTAATTTTTTAACCTTTACTTTAATAAGTTAACGAAAAGCTAAATATAAATAAAAGCCTTTTATCGTAATTTTTAATATAAGCGATAATAAAATACGTAATTAAAAAATCTTCAAATTATAAAGGGTTTATTTTAAGCAGGAAAAAGATTTATAAAAATATAAAAAGGGTTTAATATTACGAGGATATTATTATTATTAAAGCAATCCCAGTTTTATTTATGGATTATTTAAAACGCATTTCGAGCTCGTAGCTCGTCTTATTTAGTTTATAATATCTATAACGTTTTAAAAACGTCTTTTTTTACCTTAAAACGTTACATATAGCGTAAAAATGGCGCCCCTTTTCAGTAACGGAAAAAGTGTATTATTATATATATAATATAACCTCGTCTTAATATGAGCTTATATATAATTAAATACCTTAATAGCTTTTATTTTTAAATATTAACATTATTATATAAACTTAAAAAAAAAAATTTCGGATTTTTTAAGTTATAAACTTATATAATATGTAAAAATAAAAAAATAAAAAAAAAGGTTTAAATAAAAAATGTTACTTTATAAAAGCTTATTTAAAGTTTATACAAGGTTGATCTAAGTCCAAGCCTTATTTTCCAGGCTGAGCTAAATACACAGAAAATCATTACACATATAATCCACACGATACATACTATACCCAGTATCTTCGAACACGATGACTAATTAATAGTTTTCACGGTTAAGATAGATATTTAAAGTTTATAAAATTTAAGCGTTAATATATGATAGTGAACTTTTTTTATTAATAGTTATATTTAAACAACTCGTTTTACTTTACATTTTTCGTAAGTTAGTAGCCCTTAAAAAAGTAAGTTTAACGAAAATAAAAATTACAACTGGTTAATATAAGGTTAATCTAGGTTTAAACCTTGTTTCCCAGGCTGAGCCAAACATACAGAAAATTATTACACATATAATCCACACGATAAATACTATACCCAGTATCTTCGAACATAATGACTGATTAATGGTTTTCACGGCTAAGATAGATTGTATACCTTAACCTCGGACCCCACCTAATGAATTACCTTAGCAATGAATAGCGATTTCTACTAAAACACGCGGTATATGAAAATTGATAACAAATTAACAAAAATACATATAATAAAAAGAAAAACTGCATGGAAATCGGTATTATATAACGTATACGTATAAATCACCTATAAAACATACAATATTACATTAACGATATATTTAGCATACAACATACCGCAAAATTTTAAAAAATAAAATAAGGTATAAAATGTAAAAGAAATTATTAAAATATTAATATTTAAAATATGTTTAAAATTGTAAGTAAAAAACTTTATAATATTCGATATCTAGTAGAAAAATATTATATATCTTTTCTTTTATCAGCCGTTAAATATTAATATATTGAACGCATATTTTTATTTTTAATAATATTAAAATTAATACGAAGATAATGAAAAGTTCTTAAAACGTTTGCTTTTATATATTAGAATATATAAATAATTTTAAAAAATTTCGGTTGCGTTATTACCTAATAAAAAAGGTACCAAAAATTATTAAAATTTTGCATATTTAGAAAACAAATATTAAATAAAACAAAATATAATTTATAATATAAGTGTTATATTTTAAATATGATACTTAAAAAAGTTATTATTTTAAAAATTACTGGATTATAGGCTTTATCTTATTTAAAAAAATATTAAAAATTAAAAATTAAATATATTAAATTTAAATTTATTAAGTTCAGTAATATTATAACTTTTTACGGCCTTAATATTAATTATTCCATATTTAAGATATTATTACCATAATATAAATAGATATAAGTTATTAATAACCCGTTTTTTATAATATAAAAAAGTATATATTTTCTTAAAAATAAGACGTATTTTAATATTTTTAAGACGTGATATAATTTTATTTTATTTTTATATTACGTAAAATTTATTATATAACATACTTTATTAATATACTTTTAATTGTATTTAGTTTATATTAATTTTAAAAATTAAAATATGTACATATTTTATTATTAATATAAGAAAATCTTATCATATACGACATAATTTTTATTTTAATTATTTATTTTAAATAACGAAATATTCTAAGTTTAATATATGATATTATTCCTTAATAAGCCCATATTACCTTTTATAAATACCTTTAATAACGTAATATATTATACAGTTTTATATAATGCGAAATTTATTATTATATGTATTTTTGTTAATTTGTTGTCAATTTTCGTATACGGCGTGTTTTGGTGGAAATCGCTATTCATTGCTAGGGTAATTCATTAGGTGGGGTCCGAGGTTAGACAACTTGCTAATAGCCTTTATTTTCAAGGCCTTGTTATCTTCTAAGCGTTTTCTAATTACGCAAGCGGGTACCGAAGCTACCTTTAAGCTCAGGGCATCTGTGGTGCTGCAACCTCAAAAACAAGGGCCAGCTGGTTTCAATGAGATAAGAACGAGCAAGAAAATTGCCTTGACCTGCTAAGGTAAATCTCGATGAGGTAACGAGGAAGGAGTAGGAGCGATTTCCAAACCGATTGCGGCATCACCAGATACTCGTATCTGCCTATGACCAAGCTTCCCACGGCCGCCCCACTGATTGTTTGCCAAATCCTTCCGTATTGCAGCAAATCCTAATTACACAAGATGGCGATCATGAAAGTCATTAAAGAGATCCCGTGGAGTCCAACACGAGCCCTGGACACCATGGCGGGAAAATATCACCGCCCTTGCGCCGCTGTAGCCCGCGGTTAGACTAATACCTAAAACCTTATTCTTTCACGAACAGTCTTTCAACCATTCCAATCCCGTAAATATAGCGTTCGCTTGACCATGATGATGTATCGAGCGAGGTGGACCAGGGCTGTAGGGTCGGTGCTGCTTAGCAGCCTTCTCCTATTCACGCAAGTTGCCGCAGATGTCAGTTTCGAGGGCGACCTGCCACGGGAACTCGAGATGGGCACATCGTACAACATACGATGGTCTACCGACGCCCCTAATGTCAAGGTCACTATGGTCAGCGGCTCCGAGGCTAGTAACAATATCTACCACCTATTTGACATTATCTGCGGCGTCTGGGTCGTCGATGACCTTACCAATGCCTGCACCAGTACTGATAATGGGGTGGATTGGACGCCACCGGGCGATCTTCCGGTTGGACATTACATGCTGATGGCCACAGCCGCTGATGGGTCGTCTGCCTTCTCCCGTCAATTCAACCTGGTTCAGGCAGGAGATACTAGCAATGCAGTAGGTCACCGACCTCAGAATTGGGGAAAGGGTCGCTCGCTAATGCATGCTAGTCATCAAACCCCCCTTCATCGCGCTCAGCATCCGTCACCGCATCGTTATTGGTCACCACCTCCGGAGGGTCCACGCAGTCAATAACATACACGATTACAGGGACCCCCGCTCCCAGCGAATCGTCCTCTCAGACCGACGAGCCGTCGTCATCGTCAACCGGGCTCGGCGCAGGTGCGAAGGCGGGAATAGGCATCGGAGCGGCAGCCGGCGGGTTAGCCTTGCTCGCCGCTCTCGGGTTCCTGCTGTTCAGGATGGGAAAGAGAGCAGCGGATACGAAGAAGAAAGAAGATAAGTCCGAAGAGGACGGTGAGGAGGGGGGTAAAGCCGAGGCTCCCGTGTCCAAAGAGGCAGAACCGGTTACCGACTTCGAACAGACGAATGACACGGGCATCTCCGAGCTGCAGGCTCCGAACGTGATACACGAGGCGCCGGATTACAAACACTTGGATACTCCAGGGCAGCACGTGTTCGTCGGCGAGTTGGATGCAACGGGTGGTTCCTTCGCAATTCCTCCACCGGCGCATGTACCTACTGCCGTGCCCGGGATTACAGATACGGCGGTCGGTGCTGCTGAGGGTGTGGACGAGGCTGGAGCACCGGAGGCCGGGGATAGACCGGCGACGACACCTGATAACTCTCATTCACCTGTAGTGTATGAGACGCCGGATGACATAGGCCGGCGGAATGATAAGTAATCCTAATTGACACATGCCTGAAATCGATACGATGCCTGGTGTTTCCCACATGTAACGTATATACCGATAGCTAGCTCTCTGTTGTTTCCGTATATTTACTTTGAACAAACTAATAGACACTTATAGACTTCTCTGTATGGAGGGCTTACCCTGCCACCGCAAGACATGTCGCCTTGCATCTATTACATTGTCCTGGACCGCCGTCGACGAAATTATCCGAACATCCGCACTTACCGCACGTACAGCTAAATGGCGCCGAACACTCGCCGCACCTTGTATGCTTGCAATGATTCCTTGGTGCATACCCATTCGAGATGTTGCCGTCCGGTTGGGACCTCCGCATGCGTGACATTTCCAGGTAGTCCGAGGTACGTTGAGGACACGCTGCGCGAGACAATTCTTACAGGTGTCATTCCCGGCCCCAAGGAGAAGCTCATCGCTGTGATCCCGGCGGCAGTGGCAGAAGTCCCAGATTAGACAGCTACCGTCACGGATCTGTCGACTTACCTGCTTGGTTTGAGCACCCCACTGCCATGCTTTTTCTAGGCAGGTCGACATGCAACTTCCATCGAGGTTCGGGTCGGTCATAACGTTCGTCAAGGAACCGCAGTCGTTTTCGCGTTAGCCAAATCGTAGGAGGTTGAGCCGCTTTGCCTTGCTACAGAACTCCCGAGCTGATTTGGAGTGTCAACAAGGATAGTCCGAAATGTAGCTTATACACGTGATGATAATTTCCGACCTGTATCCCGCTATGAGTCAGTACTGCCAATGGCTTCCGGTGACTTTCAGTAGTGCTGTTTCGTTGCGTGATTCTCTTGTTATGGCATCGCCCTCCGGAACATACGGTCTCGGCGGTGATCTTTGGGTATATCCATATATACCTGGTGTCATCAACACGCAGACAATGGCTTCTCGTGGGAAGAACGGAATTCGCCTAGAACAATGGCTAGCCATGCTTTGTCTGGCATGCAGAGGAGGATCCCGCCCACAATGACACTGCACAGAGGGACACAATACAATCCGATCTTCTCCCCCAATTACCTCGAACTGGGAATCGGGGACTGTCCCTCGGGCCACGCTTGCGGGACAGTTCTTTCGAGTTTTGTACTATGACTTTTCAGAAGCGGAAGCTCTGCGTCCAGACATAGCAACCCGCACAACACCGTAGCGTTAAGTTGGTTCTCTACTTCGCTCTCCTGAGAATTAATTACCGGTTCTATGAAGAATGCGTGGCCGTCCCCCGGCAGCACTACTAACCAACGCCCCGCCCCTTGATTATGGGACTCAATGGTCAATGATGAAGTGACTAAGGAAAAGAAAGGGACTGTGCCGTACCCCACACCCCATGGCCGCGACGGCTGATTAAACAAATGCCTTGTCTGATCGTCGCCCTCTATCCGCTGGTAGAGGGTTATCAAGTAGCATTCACCGTTACAATTAGTTGTGTATCGGGGCTTTTCTTTCGGCCCCAGTTGACCTCGCGTAGCTGCTCACCTATACCAACTCTGCCCCAGGCACGGATAAGTGCGGGATCCCATCGATGACCGTCTAAATGGGGAAGGGTCTAGACTGACCATAGGCCACGCCAGCGCCGTCCGGGTATGGTTCCTTGTCCAGGCGCTTCTAATGAGCCTAACGCAATGTTCACGCCATCTCGTGCTACAAGCAGCTGAATCTCTCCGTCGCCTATGTCATATGAAGTAGAGATTGCTGGATGGTGTTCCCCACGCCCTCGGAGGGTAGTAAAAGGGGATATATGGGAGATACTCCAGCAACAAACATAAGCTAAGGGTCCCGTCGTAGATCCTTTATTCGAACTCGACCAGGAGTTGGGCCATCTCTCATCAGGGGCACGTACCGTCCGAAGCTCTCCTCGAGGATAACTTATGCTACTCACGCTCCTTAAGAAGAGAGTGCTTCCAACTCCCTATTGGGAAACATGCAATCGTGATACAAAACGGCGCGGGCGGCAAGCAACTCCTGACATTAATCCGCAACCCCCTTCGAGAAGTTCCCACAAACTGCATCGCTTTGGGAGCAACACTGCACACATGGCCTGCATTGCGAAGATGGGAGCCTCTGCTCGGACATTCTGGCGCTTGGAAGGTATAGAACACCTGCATACCGTCACCGGATATGACTGAGTGATATCGACGCGAAGCAGAGCAGCGTCGACTGGGGACTCCCTCCCCCAAAAGCCTACGAACGAGAGTAAACCATTCTGAAACGCTGCGAATACTACGGCGGCTTTGAGTCCTATTTTGTCGTTGCAATCTTCGAAGAGATCTAGTCGCGAGGAGACCATGGAACCTGCGTGTTGGTGACGGTCTCTAGTGGAATGAAGGGTGGACGGACTCGGACAGTAGTAGGGCTTGGGCGAAGACACGGAAGAGCAGAGGTAAGCGGGTGTAGTTGCCTGCTGGGACCAGCGGACACCTTGGAGCCACTGAAATTTGCACTGGTGCTGCAGCGGGTAGGTTGCTAAAGTGCCTCGACCCAGCCTCGCTATGAAACACGGGAAGAACAGTCACCGATGGCCATTTTTCTTCCCTTGGAGTAAAGAAAGAGACGTGAGTATATGTTGCTTTGGACTTAACTACTACCGCGGACGTCTGACCAGTTTACCTGCATTCATGTAGCGGCAGGTGTATTCATAGCAAACTATTCCTGTAAACGCATAAGTCAATTGGGAAAACAACATAGCGCAAGCAACCTGGACGTAGTTTGAGTCAACCGATGATGTCGGGGTGACGCAAAGACGGGCCTTCTTTCCATGGCACTAAAGGACAACCAACCGAGCAAGAGGCGGGGAGAAAGTATCAATGCATAAATTAAGGAAAGCTCTAATACTTCTAAGTAAATCGTATTCAGTCGCTTGATCTGTGACAATCTCTTATCAAGTACTACAAGACAATGACCCCGCCAACCAGCCTCTTCAAATGCTCTGGGATTGGACGTTAGACAAGAATATAACCTAGGATCCGAGACAATACCTCTTCCAACGCCTGAACCTTGACCCCTTTCTGGGTCTTGCGGCTGGCCTGCATGACCCCTAATCTCAAGCATGCCGCGGAACTAAACAGGTGCCGATTTCGCACTGGGCAGTCTCCGATAGTGTAAGAGTATATGCCACCTGGAAAGGCTTTTCGTCGTCTCTCGATACTCCAGAAAGATCAAGAAAATGCGTTTGAGGATGCCGGTAGTGACTCACCGCCCGGATGCAGAATAGTGATGCAGTTTAAAGCAGGCCTTGATGCGAGAACTTGACGAGATGAATAACAAACCAAATATGATATGCAAGGGAAAGCTGAAATGAGAGTCGTCAAAGTCGTCAGAGTCCATAGCTGGTCTTCGTTAGGGTGGAAAGTCCTAATAATTTAAAACGGGAGGAGTAACGATCGTCTCTGGTGGAAATTGTGCCCTCAGAGGAGGGATATTTTGTGCGACATATGAGCCCTTGCTACGTCCGAGAACGGAGAGTGCCCGTTGGCGTGGGAGAACTGGAGGGCCCTGGATGACTGTGGGTGTGCGAAGGTGTATGTAGGCTGGAGAGGCGATTACGCTTCGAACTCTGTGACAAAGTGCCGACATCATGCTTCCCTGCAGTTCTGTTAGCATCTGCATTTCACTGAAGGGCCTTAATGTGGCTTACCGTCGCAACAGGCTCTGACGTTTTCGAGTCTGTCAGCCTCCCTGTCTTGCTGCTCAATCATTTGCCTCAGATCCTCGGCACTGTCATGAACTTCACTAGCATCGTATATGGCAGTGTCGTTGGCGACACTGCTCCTGCTTCTGATGCTGCCCAAGGTACCGCTGATCGTCCCCGACTTCCAGTACCCGCTTAGCCGCGATAAGGTGCCAGGTCGAGCAGTCCCTCTCTCGTGCGTAGGAGTCAGTGTGGGGATGCTCATGGACGCCAAGTCGATGTTGGTCGACTCGTTACGAGTTGTCCTCGAGTTGTACGAAGATAACGAGGGAGGCGCCTTCGACGTCTTGGTATTTGGGCCCCTATTATGAAGCGAAGGGTTAAATTCGTCCACATCTTCCTGAGTAATGTTACCTGCGACCCCCTCCGCGTCGGGCTGCTGATCGTCGCCAGTCCGGAGTAAGAGGTACGAGAGGGCATTGAACCACGTTTCGTGTCGTTGCCCGGTCGTACAGGTGAACTTGATAGTGCGCCCGGGAGATATGATTATGAGACTCTTGCGGTGAAGCCCCGGGGGCATAGGGTTATCGTCGGTGACGACACGCACAGCTTCGATCGAGACGCTCTTGGCCCTTAACTCAGAGCGGCCGGCGGTAGATGGGTCACGGTCGCTCCAGTACAGAGACTTAGTGTAAGGATGCACCCAGAAGTACCTTCTGTGTCTCTTTTCAGACATTTCGCCACGGCCTGCCTTCCGCGTGTATTTCCACAAGTATTCGCCGATCATCGTCTGTGTGATTGCTTGGATCATGCGCGGGTCCGTGTTGGGCCCAAAGCCGGTCGACTCCATGCTCATATCGCCCCGTATGTTGAACCGCGTTTCGATCTCAGAAGTGAAGGACGATACCGACGACTGTCTGCTGGGAGCCGGCATCTTTGTAGGTGAATGCACTTCTGCAAATCCACGCGTTAGCTGAGCTCTGCCAGGTCTCGGGGTTGGCGTGCCTTTTAGAGACGTGGGCGATAACGGCCGGTTGCTTGGAGTTCGGGGTCGCGAGGTCGGAGTCTTATAAGCAGACGCGGGAACCAGCGGAGGACCCATCGTCCCTTTGCCACCGCTAGAGGAATTCGTTCGTGCAGCCTCAATGGCCCCTCTGTGATTAGTAGGCAAAGGCGGTCGACCCAGCGCCGATGTACGACCGCTAGCGGCACTGCCCGGACGTCGTGGAGGTATTGGTTCTGGCGTAGAAACTGCGCCCGAGTCGCCCATCCGGTATTTCGCATGTGTAACGCTACCGATGCTCTCCTGAGAACGAGTGCCATGCATCGTCGGAGAGGAGGCCACATCACCAGGCACGGCCGGTGGGGATACAACGTCTCCCAAGGGAGTGACTGTGACCCCGCCGGGGGGAGTTATGGTAGTGGGCGAGTCCTGAGACAACTGCAGCTGGTGCTTCGCCATCATCCGCTCAAGCGATTCGGCTGTAAGGTTTGTCTGAGAGCTGTGGTCGACGGTGAGAACGGCTGCTTTGCGCGCATGTCGGGCATCGGTATTAGTCGATATCTCCCTGAATGGACGCTGAGACTCTGGCGTCTCCGGCTCCTTGTGGACACTTGGAGACTGGCGCGTCTCGTCCTCAGCGATCAGGGGCGATTCATCCACGTCACCCCTGGCCTTCTTTCCGAACAATTTAAAGGCAGCGGGCTGTGGTGTGCGTGGGCGATCTGTTTCCGGAGACATAGTGACACCCTCACGACTTGAAACCCAGATATCAGTCGACTCAACTGGTTTAGTTTCAACAGCGCTAATAGCAGATATGTCAAGGGCTGGCCGGGTGAGAGTGGATGACTTTCGCAGAGCCTCAAGCTCTGAGGTGTGGCTCGCCAGTAATTTCTCCATCTCAGCGGAGCTCTGCTGTTTCTGCGATTCGAGCATTTGCCTATGACGAGCATTGGCCGCATCGAGTTCCCGCGAAAGTGTCATCATGTTGTCACGCTTTATCTGATCCAATTGCTCGGCATGACTCGCTTTCAATGTCTCAATAGCCTCAGCCTGGATGGTATCATGCGAGGTGGTCAACGCATCGAGCTCCCGGGCGTGGTCCTCCTTGAGGTTCTTGATGGTGTCGTTCAGTGTCGTCTGCTGTTCATCCCGCAGGGCGTCCATCGATGCAGCATGGGCAGCCTTCAGTTCTTCGATTTGTTTGGCATGCGCTACATTGCGCTCGCTAGCAAGTGCCTGTAATTCCTTCGCGAGCGTGGCCTGATGCTTGTCCTCGAGAGCCTTGAGTTCCTGGGCGTGTGCTGTAGCGTGTTCCGTCTCGGCAGCCTCAAGTTCCCTTGCCAGTACAGCTGCATGTTCCTCCTTGACGACTTGCAGTTCCTTCACGCGAGTCTCGTCAAGTTCCTTTCGCAAGGCCTCAAGCTCTCGCGTAAGCACTGCAGCATGCTCTTCTTTGAGATCCTTGAGTTCTCGGGAATGAGCCATATCCTTCTCGCTTCTCAGCTTTTCAAGTTCCTGCGATTTGGTGTTCGTGATATCTTCTAATAGCTGCGCACGAGAAGCCTCGCTCTCCGTTCTTACGGTCTCCAATTCCCTGGAATGATCTGCCACCAGTTTTTCTAGTTCGACATCTTTATTAGCGGCAAGCTCACTCCTTAGCTCCTCCATTTGCCTCTCATGACTGGCCTTGAGCGAGCCGAGTGCTTGTGATAGCGCCACTTCACTCTCCCGTTTATGCGCCTCGAGGATTTCGGCATGTGCAGCATTGAGGGCCTCGAGCTGTTGAGTATGTGCCGCGTCGCCTTCGGCCTTGGATGACTCGACCTGTTTCGCCAGAGCAGCCTTGAAGCCTTCCAGCTCCTGGGCATGCGCCGCGGCGTATTGGCTCTTCAGCGCTTCCATCTCCCGCGCATGTGCCTCTCTTAAGGCTGATAGTTCCTTTGATCGGGTTGCTTCACTTTCTGCCTTGGAGGACTTGAGCTCTTTAGAGTGCACGGCAAGGAGCGCCGCAGTTTCTGCAGCGAGCGAGGATTTATGTTCCTCCCTCAATTCTTCCATCTGCTTCGCGTGTTTCTCCCTCTGTAATTCAAGTTCGCGCGAGTGCGTTACGCTCATATCGTTCTTGATCTCCTCAATCTCACGCAAATGAGCCTCTTTGAGGGTCTGGAGCTGCTCGGCATGTGCTGCTCTCAAGTCTCTTTTCGCTTGCTCAATCTGCTCCGCGTGGGTTGCCTTCAATGATTCAAGCTCCTTGGTATGAGCATTCGTTAGTTCGCTCTTTGCCTGCTCAATCTGAGTCGAATGAGCAGCCATGAGCGCTGCGATCTCGGCGGCGTGAGCCGCATCACAATCCTTCTGTGAATTCGACCTTTCTTCGGTGTGCAGAGCTTTAAGAGCTTCAATCTCGGAAGCATGTGCATCTACCAGATCTTTCTTTACTGCTGATAGCTCCTCCATGTGCTTGGCCTTGAGGTCCTGTAGCTCGGCGGTATGAGCGGCATCCTTGGCCTTCATCGAATTTGACAATTCTGCGGCGTGGGTGGCTTTAAGCGCGTCTATCTCGGCGGCGTGGGCGGCGTCGCTGTCTTTTTTGGCGGATGCTAGTTCTTCGAGATGCTTGACCTTAAGACCCTCTACCTCGTTCGAGCGAGCAGCCTCGCTCTCTCTCCTCAGAGCCGTTATCTCTTCGGAACGCTTGGCTTCGAGGGCCTGCAACTCCGCAGCATGAGCGACTCTTACTTTTTCTACGGAGGCTGACAGCTCATCAGCTTTCTGAGCACCGAGAGTCTGTAGTTCAGCAGCATGGGCCGCGTCACTCTCTCTCTTCAAGGCCGCAATCTCCTCGGAATGCTTTATTTTGAGGGCTTGGATCTCCGCCGCATGTGATTCCTTGCTCTCTGCTTCCCTCAGCGCCAGTTGCTCAGAATGGGCAGTCTTCAGTGCATCAATCTCTTCTGCGTGAGCAGCTTTCAGGGCATTGACTTCCGCGGCACGGGCGGCGAGAGCGTCGGCAGCGGCCTTACCGGCCTGTGCGGTGTAGCTTGATTTCAACGCTTCAATTTCCTGCGTCAGGGCCTCCCTAGCTGCCGCTTCGGATTTACGATTGTCCTCGGCATGGCGGGCCCGTACGGCTTCCATTGAAGCGGCCTCAGAGGCAGCGTGATCATCATTTAGACGCCGCATCTGCTCTGCATGTTCAGCACGAAGACTATCCATTGCAGCAGCCTGAGCGGCGGTATGCTCGCTGGCTAGCCGCCTTATCTGTTCAGCATGCTCGGCGCGAATAGCTGCCACTTCAGTGGCACGGACGTCTGTCTCAGGCAGAGGTTCCACGCCTTGAGAATGGACAGTCGACAGGCCCAGCTGGGGGGAAGACAAGAACCCAGCCGGACTCCCTCGGGTATCTTGTACTCCGGAGCTGGCGTACGAGGAAGCTGTGGCTGGGCGGCTGATTACGGTGCCTACTGAGGCTGGTCTGTCAGACCTATTCCCTGGGAAGAGGAGAGCCTGCTCAGGGAGCGGGTCGGTCATCATGCCGCTGTCCACCATGACGGGCTTGGGCAAGGGGGCAAAGGTGGGCGGAGGCGACGCGGTCCTGGTCCTGATGGATCTCCTACTAGGAGTAGCCGACAGAGCCGATTCATTGCCGCTGTCCTCGAAATAGCCAAGCTCGGCTGCCAAGCTTTGGGTGGGCTTCTGGGGGGTCCCCGAGGCACTATTGTTCGGCGCACTACTCGGACTGCCCAGGTAGGTGGCATCTTCACTGCCTTGCCTTGAGCGGCGGAACGCCCCTCGGCCGACCTGTAAGGTGAACTTTTGCTGTAACGGGGGTAAGGTTGTTGGTGTCCGAGGCTCGCTCTCGTAACCGTAGTATTCATCTTCAGTCGAGGCCGAGCTATCAGTGGATCGACTCCGCGCAAGATTAGTTGGGAGATTAGGCGGTCTTCCCCGGAGGGTGTTGCGCTTGGAAGGGCTCTCCGTCTCTGTCCCGCTGTCATCCTCACTCGAGAAGTCCTCGATGCCCGTGAGGAAGTCGTCCGTCTCCGCTTCAGGTCCGTCACGTTCGTCATGCTCGTCGGCCGTCTCAAATGCCGCATCGCTCGTCTCGTTGGCTGTCTCGAACTGATCGCTGTTGTCATGGTTGATGCTGCACGCGGGTGTCTCAAATTTGGCTGAGGCTCGATAAGCAGGAGAAACCTGTGGAGGACTGGCAGAATCGGGCTGGTCCTCCCAGCTCGAGTCTTCGG